>CAUHTR010005023.1:0-31356 GCA_959609185.1 Schmidtea polychroa | reverse complement strand
TGAAATTTGAATAATTAATTTTTATTTAATTATATGTTAATTAATTTATTTTTATTTGTCTTTATATTTTATAGTATAATTGGTAAAGATAAGTTTCTTCATTAATTAAATATTAACAATATTAAAATAAAAAGACCAATTACATTACTTTACTGACTGACTTTTTGTTTAAAAGCCAATAAATATATACTATAGTCCAATATTATGATCTATCCTCAGATGTAAACACTACAGAACAATGAGAAAAGGAGAATTCCCTGTTTTTGTAAGTGATAAATCTGACAGAAAGAACACCACTCATCCGCTTGCTGCAAAAATCAAAATGATCATCTTCATTGAATAAAAATACAGTCTTCAAGAAATTTCAAAACCATTTTGAAGAATTTGAATCATTATCTTATTATGAACATGGGCATCATTGTGATTTTTTCTTACACGTTTAATAAAATTGCAACTAACTTAGATTTCTTAAAATCTTTAGACAGTACTCGACTTCGAGAAATATTATATGGACTTATTTTTTCTAAAAAATCCCAGACATTTCTTTCAATATTAGCAGCCTCATATAATATTTCTTTTTCTAAGTTTACGATAAGAATATTTAATTCAATCCACAACCTTACACAAAGACCTTCGTCAATTGGTCGTGTAATTAAAGAATTTAACACTTCCTATAAAAACTTTAACTTATTATGAATTGATATAATGTTGGATGCGGTTTTAAAATCTCAGGCTAACAAGTGTAAAATACTTTAATAGTTTCTTTTAATTGTAAAAAGACGTTTAGGAAAAATATTTTGAACTAAATTTTCTGTCTCTTTTTTATAATTAGACTGACAAAATTTCATATCAGTTAACATTATTCAAATAATTTTAATTTAAATTAATTTCAACACAAAACAAAACTCAAAAATCTCATCAGCAAAAATCTCTTTATTAAACCTGACTTATAATGTATAATATTTTACAAAAACAAAGAAAATATATAATTTCTTGACATTTAATTTAATTAAAATTTTTATTAACCACCGCAACACTGTATTTTTTCGAAGACCTCTAAACATTGATAAAAAATAAATAACTCAATAATAACGCTGTTCAACATTAATAATTAATAATTGTAACAAACAAAATATATTCAGTGCAAATTTCTGTAACATTTACAGTTAACATTTGATGAATAATAGTTTCACTTACGTTATATAATATCAATAAAATAATTTGATCAATAAAGTCAAATCAATGAAACAAACACTTGAAAAATGCATTGCCGAAAATTCGTGTTAAATATGAAACAAAATATTGATTTATAGTTAAAAAAAGAAATAGATAATTTAATAAAGATCGATAGTGAATAAAATAAATTATATTTTATTATTAAAACGATATAATTAATAAAGAATACTACTACTACTACTACACATATTTTTAATTTTTTAATACAATATTTAACAAATATAAAAAAACCTTAAATTTTAATCTATATTAATCAAAATATTTTTTAAAGTTTAAAAAATACATATAAAAAATTCAAAAAAATAACGGATTTTATAAAGTTTGTGGTCTATTAATATAAACAAAACTATATTAATATATATTAAACAAAAAATTTTTTAAAGCTTAAAATATAAGTATAAAAATTTTTTTGGCGGAACTTATTTTGAAGACCACTGATCTCTAAAAGAACTTTCACCAAATGTTTGAATAATTTTCAATAAAAATTAACTTGCTATTTTCTGGGATATCTTATTTATTGATGTAAATTATTTCAATTTGAATAAATGCCACAATAATTTATTAAATTAATATAATAAAACCAACCTTTCAATTGACATTTATCAGTTATATGATTATGCTAAAATTTTCTAAAATTTCATATATAAAAATTAGATAGCAAGTTTCGTCGGCATAACAACTGAAAAAGGATTACATCGTTGAGAAGTCTGGGTTATGTCTTCGTTATTGTTTTGAACAATTATGACGCATTTAACTATAGATACACTAAGATGCGGATTGCCTCGTTAATTTTTTTCTGAAAATTCACGAACCAACCCAAAATATTATTTTCCTAACATTTCTATAGAAATTTTATTAACTGGTTCTTAATCCAAAATTTAAATTTATTACATTTTTAGAAATTATATTATCAAATAGAATTATCAAATAGTAAAGCCTGCATTAAAATTAGTAATATAATTAAAAATTAAAATTTGATTAAATTGTATCATTACATTAAAATATTTAATAAAACTTTCCGTTTCCTCAGAAATGACTTGGATCCCTTTAGATATACGTTGCAAATCCCAATAATTTTGAATCCAAAGCTATTAAATCTTCATTTCTATACTAATACGGATCACCATATTCATATCCTGTTTCGTTATAAATACATATTGGCCATATTTTATGACAGTCTCCATTATTTATTCATTTTTATTATATATGAAAATGGTGATATAGAAATTACTGAAACAAATATAATAAATGTTGAAAACCCGAAAAATGAGGCGGAAATTCAGATTTCTATTTGAAAGTCAACGAAACAAACGAAAACTACACAAATAGAAATGACGCAAACCATTGTCTTAATGCCTTTGAAAAGAATATAAGACAAAGTTTAAATTCCATCTAAATATATTTTTATATATTTCATTAAAAAATAATTTATTATTCAATTATCAATTAAATTTTATGATGATAGTAAGGAATTCGAATCATCCGCTATTTGTGTTTATTCGATCAAATCCATTGAGGACGCCTTCAACAGCGAATTGAAAAAATCATCAGAAAAAACTAGTTATAAATCCAATGAATACAAAAATATCGTGAATAAATAATTCTATTTAAAATAATAATTTGATTAAATGTTTCAGTGCCAACTTTTTACTACTGGAAATCAGGATTCAAATTTCTTGATGAATCTTCAAACCTTGTTCAAGACCTATCCCTTTCACAAAGGTATTGTTACAAGTCAAGCCATTTTTTATGAAACGAGATCAAAGATTTTCGAAATAGCCTCTGAGGAGTCTCCCTGGTCAAATAACAGACGTGTAGTTTTATTTGTGTCGATTCAAACAAAACATATGACAAGTTTGCTGGAAATCAGTTTGCAGCCGAAAATATGCATTCTAAGAAAGCTTCTGTTTCAAGAAAGCATCACCTTGTTGAAAACTGTTAATGAAACTGATGTAAGAAATTTTTCGAATTACATTATTACTTATTTGTAATAAATATCGAGCCAAAGAAAATTAAATAAAAATGCGAAATTTTTAATTGACAATTTATAATTATTTATAATGTACACAAGGATAATATTTGATAATATATTTATAAAGAATTTTTCAATAGGGACGATGTGATTTTAAAAGGAAATAAAATAAATACAATTTAAGATACAATTACAATTCTTTTTTAATTTTGAATCACAAATAATTGCATTATGTTCGAAATTGAAAGCTAATTAAATGATCATTTCAGCTTCATATACAGGAGTGAATTCGAAAATCCCAGTTTTATATGACATTTTCAAGTAAAACAAGCCTAATGTCATGAATATTCAAATCTTCATCATCAAATGTTTGTGGTTTGTTTGAATAAACCATGGATTCAAATAATCCCTAAGAGTGACAACTATTTGAAGGCCTCTGAACAGTTACAATTCTTGAATATATCAATTCAGCAAGCTTCATTTGCAATAAGTTGTTAGTGACATTAGCAATATGACATTTGGCATCATTCTTTTGGAACCATATGTCAAATTCAACGAGTTTTGGCTATAAAACTGTTAACATTGATTGATATCACTCACTATTCACTTGAACTGCATTTCCAGAAGCATTTAAACGAAAGCATGATTCGATGATGCCACCAAACAATGACTTTTTGCTTATTCAAAGACTTCTAATAAATGTCCTGTGGCTTGCTTTCCCATCAATAACGACAGTTATGCTTATTGACAAAGCCTTTTAATCAAAAACGAGCTTCATCCAAAAATATGATTTTTTAAAGCAAAATTAGGAGCAATTTTAAGATTCTTTGGGCTCAACCAACAAACTCACATTGACTACAATGATTTAGTAGCTTCAGTTCTTGGGTCTATACGATCTTATAAGGGTGTAAATCCAAGTTTTTTCGCAAAATATGCCAAATTCTTGCGAACGACAAGTAATCGGTAAATTTACATCTTCTGTAATACTAGTTCTTAAAGCAGTTATATTCTCTCCACTTCTTGAATTTCGATGTCATATAGGTGGTTTAGTATTGTTAAAAGTAAAATCCTTTTCGGATTTCGTAACGATTTGACGAATAACAACCACAGTATGTCGATTATTGGAACCATACTTTTTACTAAATGCACGTTGAGTATTCACAAAAGAACGAAAAACAACAAAAAACAAATGACAACTAGTGATATTTATAATATTGTAAATATAATTGCTATGACATTTTAAAATCATATCTCCCATATTTAATTAATAATATATTGCATTATCTCACAACATAGTTGTGATTATTATTTTATACATATGCAATATTTAATATCAATATTTTTTTATTATTAAAAAACTTGACAATGAATCAGTAAATATATCGATGTTTCCTTAATATTCAATATTCATGTTAATATCAAAAACATCGATATATTTACTGATTTATAGTCAAAGTTTTTAATAAATACAATGTCAATTGAAAAGAAATCAGTGGTGAAATCTGAAAAAAAAGTTATTATATTCAATATTTATTGCTGTTATTTATTTCAATTAAATTTTAATGACTCCAACAAATTTAACATGATGTTCACCAACATTTTTTAAATGTCATACAATTTCTCAAAAATTTTCAATATTTTAAATTATACATTATATTATTAAAACAAAATAATTATTTATTATTAAATCGACTTTATAATGTAGAAGATATATTTATTCGTTGGCTCCTCTCATAGATTGATCAAAATTCCTCTGGATATGTGTTATTTACAGGCCACTGACACTCAGTGTTCAGCACCATATTGTTACTGGGATAATATCACGAAAAAGTGCAAATATGTTACCACTGATAATGAATTTTTGTTAATTTCAAATTCGAAATCCTATTGTGCTAGTGCATTAAAAGAAAATCAAAAGTCGGTCTCAAATCTGTGGGTTCTGTGCCGACTGAAATCGATTTTGAACGACTTGATACAAATAGGAATCTGCAAATGCAATATTGAACGAATTACCGATCTACATGAGATTAAATTAACCATTTCCCCAGACTGTAAAGGTAATAAATAGTAATTAAAATTAATTTTGTTTATATTTAACTTGAAACACATTTTAAATATTAAAAAATGTTTAAAATAAGTTGGGGTTGCATAAAAAACCACAAATAAATACTATTTTCGATATTAGATAAATAATTATAGTTATAGGGAACCCTTTTGGGAGATAGTCGGCTAATCTCGAACAGTAATTACTGCTCAAATCACGGGATTTAGTCGAAAAAATGCAAAAATTGTAGATATAAAATTTCATTAAAATGGCACCAGCAGAATTTTTGCAATTTCCGGAGTCTTTGTAAAGAAATCAGTACTTCTCTGCTGCGTCAAAATAAGACAACCATCTCTGTGACAATATCTGAGTGAATAGTTTGAAATTTACAATAAAATAATTCCGTTTTACTGGGTAATTTAATAATATAGTTAAGAATTTCATATGCGAAAAATAGTTCTTCGATTGTTATTTTTAGTAAAATTTTTTCATTCATTTGAATAAAATAAATACATTAAAACAAATACACAATGCATCTCAAATATATGTACGATTGTAATGACGAAAGAACGTCTAAATACTTTTCATTAGGGTAAGACAAAACATTGAAAGTTTTGAGAGGGAAGGGGCTGTTAGCGATACAGGTTAAAAATTCCTGGTTGAAATAATGTGTAGAGATCAGTAGATAATAATAATAAACAAAATAAATAAACCTATTTAAATTTAATCTGAAATGATATTTCAAGGCCAGGCAGAAACAGATCAACTTCTTATTGAATGAATCTATCAATTCTTTCGCCTACACTCATAATTTCATAATGACCACCATAAAATTTAAGTGATTTTCTTTTCTATTGTTGAAATGACAATTTATCAAAATTTAGATGAATTAATCGTTTCAATTATTCATTTTTCACAATATTTTCTATTTTAAATATTACAATATTAAATTTATATTTTATTTCATAAAAAAATAATAAAATTGCTTTTGGTCGTTCTACATTTCCCTAACTCACTTTTAAAAGCATTTCATAATTTTCTATAATTTTCCTCTTTTCCTTAAATATAAAATTATTTTTTTTGTAATTGCACTATCTATTTTATAAGTAGATCAAGATGCGAAATGATGGTAAAAAAAGGTAAAACTAAATCAAGAATTCAGAATCGTTTATAGAAAAATTCATAGTTTATAAATTCATATTCATTTATAAATAAAAAGCCATTCAAATAAATAATTTCCTTAATTTATAAATTTTTATTTTATTTAGGCAATATATAACAATTATACATATAAATACATATAAATACTAAATTCTAAAACTCCGGTCGAATTGTATTCCGATCTCGTTTATCAGTTTACATGTAATGGGTGTAATGCCACATACATTGGAGAGACTTCCCGTCATCTCGGTATACGAGCTCGAGACCATTATAGACCGAAGTTATTGACCAATATTAGTGAGCACAATAAGGGCTGTAAGAGTAAAATAGGTATGTCTGATTTTCAAATTTTATTAAAAAATATTGATAATTATTGGGAACGTGTAATTTGTGAGCGTTATTGATAAAGTCATTGAATCCGAAAAATAATGTGCAGAATCCAGTGAATATTTGTGTTAAATGCTTTTAAATAATTTTTTGTATATTGTATGTATGGATTGTTGTTGTTAAATTAAATAATTAATAAATTACTAAATTAAATTTCAATATGCTAAAATTTAAAAAATAAAAAATTATTTGAATTATAATTATTAAAAGAATGAAATGTTATTAAAAATATTTTTTATATAATTAATACAATTAATAAAGTTGTTTAAAAACCTTAAATTTCTATAGTTTATATGTCCTACCTGATGATGACAGGAAAACTGTCGAAAAAATATCGTGAAACGAATGTTTGGTTGGCGCTTTCTTGTAATTAAATCATTGCCATGCATATTTAACTATTTATTCAATTCTATTTTTATTCAATAGATACTTTTCCAAAGAATTTGTGTAGAAAAAACGCGTACAAACAAAACAAAGTTAATTCCAGTATTATAATTCGGGGAATTTCCATAAATAGTAATTGCGAATGCAACAAAATAAATTAACGAAAAAAATCCTTAAAATTTTGATATCGTGTAAAATCAAAACCCTACCTTGTAAAAAGAAAATGATTATTTTTAATTTGCGCTATTTCAAATCCATGTAAAAATCTTCGTGTAAAAGCAGACCTGGGTATCTTTAGGTTTAATAAATAAGAAATTATTAAATCGGGCATCACTGGTGTTTAAATTATTTGACCAAAACATTATAAAAAACACATTTCTTAATATATAACCAGTTAATCTTTAAACATTTCATTTATTTTCATTTATAAC
The DNA here is from genome assembly GCA_959609185.1 of Schmidtea polychroa. Lineage (NCBI taxonomy): Eukaryota > Metazoa > Platyhelminthes > Tricladida > Dugesiidae > Schmidtea > Schmidtea polychroa. Next base: position 23,741 of record CAUHTR010005023.1, on the reverse strand, counting down.
TATTGATAAAAAAATTTGTATTGCATAGGAAATTTTTTTTATCTATAACTGTAAATGAAAATAAATGAATGTTTAAAGAAAACAGATTAAAGGTGAAAAGAAATATTATTGTTTATAGGTGTTTGCAACCTGTCAAATTTACGTTGTTAAATCATTGTAATATTTGCTGTGGTTATAATATACTGAGTTCATTTCGGAAGCACGACTACATTTTATCAATGGAAATTTTTATCCTTCACTTTTCGGTATCAGAAGGTTTTTTTCAAAATTTATCCAGATTTCCATATTGTTCATACTGATAAAAACCCTTCAGAGTATTTGTAATTGGTTTGAATCATTGCACAAATTTGCACACCTTATTTTTGAAATCCTTTGAATTTTTATTTTGTTTAACTGTTATACAGACTCTGTTCATCTTTAAGCCCACTGATCACCACGGATACATCACAATTATTAAAAATGTTTCACAGAGCAAAATGGATGATATTTACAAAAACACTTTCAAAATTCACGTGGAAATTTATTTTCGACATAAAATTAATTAATATTTGAAATTATTAAATTAAAATAAAATTGATGGAATCATTTCGTATTAGTCGATGGAGATTGGACAGCATTTTCATCGTGGTCCGACTGCAGTTTAACATGTGGATATGGAACCCAGGTTAGATCAAGATTCTGTGATAATCCTAAACCTCAAAACGGAGGCAAGAAATGTGTGGGAAACAATATAGAGCATCAAATGTGTATTAATAAAAAATGTGATGGTTAGTATTCAAATATTATATTGACAGAACTTTACATATAGTTTTATAAACTTCGCTTCTTTCGTATGCAACTCCGTGTAGATAATTTTTTTCTTTTCAACATATTGTTGGTCCCGTGGTAAAGCTATCAAAATTTAAAAGTTTTTCATCTATTAGTGTGACCTTGGAATTTAATAATGTTATTTTTTTAATTGATAGACCGAATTACAATTTTGATCATTGTAAATTTAGATTAAAGCTTAATTATAATTGTCTATGATTTTTCATATAAATCATTGATGTATTATTGTTTCATAAGGCCTACGTAAATTTGAATGTGAGAGTTCCATGAGGATCGATTTAATAATAATTAAAATATAATATTAACATAATCAAGTAAAAATAAAATATTATTAGCCCTAAAAAACAGGAAGAAGCGTATTGGTATAGCATAGTTCATCGGATTTGTATATGAAAAACTTCTATATTCAACAAAAGAATTGTAAACCATTTGTTTTGATAGAAAATCTAGTATATGCTGAAACAATCATTATAGTTTTTAGAATAATTTTCAAGTGATATTTTAAGAGGACTATAAAATTTTGGACACGTACACTTGACTTTACTATACCATTGATAGTTAAATAAGAAATTAATATTATTAATTTTCAAGGTCACGTTAATAAATGAAAAATCGCAGGTAAAAATGTTTTTTCTGACGCTATAACAAATGTCAATGTAAAATTGAAATTAAAAATTAAAAGTTAAAAAATAGATTAACAATCCAAACTGAAAATGTTGAATTAAATTGAAAGGATGAATGTGGTCTTTAAAAGTAATTTATATATAATTATTTTGTAAGTAATTATTTATATCAAAAAGTTAAACTATAAATTTTATATATTGGTAATAATCTTTATTATTTATTAATAAATGAGTTTCCTTAGTCTTTCTTTGCGCAAAAGTTGCAACACACACCAAATTAATAAAAATTATGTAAAAGGTTACTCATGGAAAATTTCCAAAGTTTTTTAGGAATTCTATCTATGTTCCATTCACATTTTGAAAAAGATTACATTGACATCTCTGAATTTGAATGTAGTGAAAAGACTTATATTATACAACATTCGGTTTTAGTAAACTCCTATGTTATTATTTTTCGAGAGTTTGTTTTGCATGTTTTAGCATTTATAATATGCATTGTCTATAGAGAAATGATTAAGAGTATAAATTTGTGAAAAAGATTACTATCCGATTACGGTTTTGCAAGGTCTTAGAATTTTACACAATATATTTTTATCATTCACGCCGATATTAATAAAGAAAACAAATTTTATTTTCTCGTCAGAAATTTGACAGCTATTAGGAATGCGGTAGAAATTCTCAGGAATCACTATTTTAAATTTTAAAATGTTTAAAATTAGATTAAGGTTTGTCTGTTAAATATTTTTATTTTAATGATTTTAAATATGCATGTTTGGAAAAGTTATAAATTTTAATATTTTAATTTTAACATAATTCTAAGTGGATTAAATATGAATATTATGAATTTAAATGTTTTAAATTTAAAATAATTTGAAAATTTATGCATAGTAGCGAAAGTTTATTTGAAAATATTATGTTATGAAATATATTTTTATACTTGAACTTATCATATTATAACAATCTCAAAATGAATGAAGAAATCAAATGCAATTAATAAGAAACAAGGAATAAATACTTTTTAAAGTAAAATTCACAAAATCAAGGTTTGTTTATTTATATCTTCTTACTAGAAGTATGGACATAAAAAACGCCGATAATTTATTAATGGGAGGGGGACTTATATTATTATCAATAAAATAAATAAAATTTACTGCATAAAATGATTATTCTTAAATGCTAGTTTTGTAGAATTGCGATTCTTTTATTAGCCTCTTTAGGCAATAAATGATAAGAAATTGATGTTGATGTTTTCGCTTAATGTTGGATAATATTTGTTTTAATAAAATGTTTTAAATCTAGATCTATTTTGAGACCTAAATCTTGCTATTTTCTATACCTAGCTACGCATTTATTAAGAAATTATTCCTAAGTTTATTTTACCACTTGAATTGTAATATTTACCAAGAACATCTGAATGGTATTACAAATACAAACAAAATGATTTTGTTAACTGCGGTTTTTTTATTCTTAAATAATAACTCAGTTTGTTCAACGTTGTTGATGTCTTTGTAAAATATTAAGTAATTTCTTTAGTTATCAGTACTTATTGAAATATTAAAAAAACGCGGAATAACTGCACTGTTATTTTGCCATAAATATTAACATAAAAGTAATCGTGAAATTTTTATAAACTTATTACCACACTTATTTTTATTTTTTTACACTGAACATTATCTCAAATCAAAAATGGTTTATTAAGAGTTCAATTTCGAAAATACAAGAGGACAGTATTATCCATGGACAAGCTGGTCCACTTGCTCAAAGACGTGCGGATTTAGTACCAAATCACGAAATCGTCAGTGCGTTTCGGGAAAATGTACTGAAAGTTTAAATGAAATAAAAAGCTGCAATTTACCATTATGTGAATGTAAATAATTTAATTTAATATTTATCAGAATATGTTAATTTATGTTTAGTTAAAATTTATTCACAGTGGAGTTCTTGGTCCAAGTTTAATTTAACATCACTCACAAAAATAAGACTTCGATTTAAGTGTTTCAAAACATATCAGTATGAATCCTTTAATCTGTCATTCCATGATATTGCTCTATTTATTGACCACTCGTCATGTTCTACACCAGATTGTCAGTTGGAAAGTAATAATAATAATAATAATAATAATAATAATAATAATAATAATAATAATAATAATAATAATAATAATAATAATAATAATAATAATAATAATAATAATAATAATAAATGATTTTTATCATAATATTAATTCTGTAATAACTTCAGCTACCTGGCGACTTTTTATAAATCTCTGTTTGAGGATATCAAATCTCTTATCGTGGTGTATTAGGAAAGAGATTAAATTAATTTGTAAAGTTTCTAAAAACCTTTCTTATTTAATAGATTTTGCTTTTGAGAAATCTATATTTTCTCACTTCCTAGAGCAAGTATTTGAAAGTCTGTATGGCAATAAAGTTACCTGAACATATATATATATATATATATATATATATATATATTGAAGTCATAAAAATATCTAAATTCACCTGACAGCCTAAAATTAGTGAAGCAAAAATTGATTAGTTTTGCAACAATTAATCTAATATTCTTGACAAGTCATTTTTAAGAGCTCTGTCATATGATCATGTCGTACTTTATAAGCCTTTCATTTTCAATTCATATCATCATCTAATAAGTTCTAATTGATCTCATTGATATTTTTCATTCATAAGATCAAATCATCAGAAAATGGACCTAAAACAATTTGAGAAAGAAAAAAAAGTCAATGTAGAGAAGTCGATGTGACCACCCTTCTGTGTTTGACCTTCGCTCATTTATATCGTTTTTCCAAAGCTCACTAGTCACTCATCATAAAGTCATTCATATATGGTAACGATATTAACAAGAAATAATGATTGATCAGTGATTCAGAACCTTTACCTTCCAAAATTGTAAATAATATCTAAGGAAAATAATGTATTTGTTTATTCCTCATTGTTATATATAAATCCTTTCGAATAACCACGTAGCATTTCATCATGCTACTATAAATTGCCTCAAGGCCACCGTTCAAAGTATAAGCATAGATTAAATCACATATCTGTGTAGCGAATCGATCAACTGGAATTGACTCTTGCAAAGTTAGCAAATAACGTTAGGTATTTAATCTCATCTCATCTGACAACATATTCCAGTTACTGAAAATTCCGAAATAAGTACCAGCATGATCCTCATCGTCAAATACATAATCGATTGAATAAAAGATAGTTGTTGGATTGTCATATCTTCGAGTCTTCATAAATTTCATTAAAATTTCAAGAGAAAACAACAACTTGAGGAAAATCTTTATTTTTAAAAACTGCCAAAAACATTTTTGAAACCAAATTCTGAATCTTCCAGAAAAAACCAACTAATTAATCCGACTATACAAACTATAAGAAATACCTCCAATTGTCCAAAAAAACAATCGATTTCTAAATCGAAAATACATTGCCTTGCATCTGTGTGCGCACCCCGACAGGCAAATACAATCAATAATCAACGCGCATACAGACGCGATGCATAATTAACCAGCATTTGTTGTTAAACAAGAGAAAAAATGTATTGGGAACACTTCTATATAAACCTACTAAATACATCTGAACTATATAATCAATATCGAACTTCAATAAGCAATAGGAAATAAATAACCCTTAGACACAACACAGCCCACATTTATATATCGTAAGACTTTACAAATCATATGTGATTTAGCTTAAGAAGTTAATCCTTATCCTGCGGTTGTCTACAGATATTTTGTATTTTTTATGAAATTTGGACTTTTATTTATAAAATTTTCTGTTTTACATAATATTTACATAAAATTTTACATAAAATTTAATATTACCTTTGTCCCGAAATAAGTACCCGATTTGATAAAGATGTTTTTTAAATAAATGTTGGTTTTGAAATAAAAACACTTTTAGAAACTGAACCTCAAAATATAATTTCAACTTAACAATTAACATTAATAAATATTAAGAGGCGACTCAATAAATATATCAAGAAGCTTTAGTGAACTTTGCTAAATGCTAATCTTTGCTTGGGTTGCTTGGAAGAGCGCCATATTGCATTTAATACAAATTGGTAACTGTCCTGGTCGTTTCCATTTGTCTTTGCCTAAATGAGGTTAATTGTATTATTTTTGTATTATTTTTGCCTCCATTGACCTTTGTAATTTCCATCATGCACTGCTGATGTGAAAGAAACATCTTGTTGAGTGTAACCTTTTTATCACTTCTATATCTACGATTTTCCCTTTCATTCCATTTCTTCCATTTCTTCTATTTACAGTCTCCTTTGTTACGGAATATCAAACGCCTGCATCTTTTATATATTCGTTTGAGTTTATCACTTTTAGTTCCTTGTAGTAGGCAAATTTACATATTGACGCTTTTCCTGTGACAGATTATGTTTTCTTCTTTCTAGTGCAACTCCAGGAACTTTTTCACGGAATATTTTTCACCGGTATTTTTAAAAATTGTAAGATAAAATCTATTTTTAAAATAACCTTCCAAAATCCTAGCTAACGCGTTTAAACTTTTTCAGTACGTACAAATGTCATTTTTGACGTATTCTATTTGATATAATGAACCATTGAAATTGACGTTTCAAAATATAATTAGGATTCAGTCAATATATAAATCGGACACTTATTTTCGAAGAGAGGTAGTAATTGTTTATTAAATTTCAGCATATCATTAAAAGACTGGCTTTAAATGAGTAAGTTAGTGGACAGGGACATATGTTGTGTCTATGACACATTTTATACAATATCTCTATTTATTTATTCCTAGGAAAAATCTGTTAAAATAATAATTTAGATAAGAAACAGATAATTAATGGAAATTTCTCCGAGTGGTCCGAATGGTCTAGTTGTAGTAATTCATGCAAGAGTTCAGGATGGACAAATAGAACCAGAAACTGCACCAACCCAATATGTTTCGGTAATTTTGACATAACTATTTAGCTACAAATTTTGAAAAGTGCTATTTTATTATTATTACTATTAATGATATTTAGGTGAGACTACAGATTATAAAATGTGTCCAATACACTTGTGTAAAAGTTCATGGAATTGTTGGTCAATGTGGTCGGACTGTTTAACACCATGTGAAACAAGAGGAATGAGAACGAGAAAAAGACAATGCACTTATGATAGTAAAAGAACTCCATGCCACGGAAATGAAACTGAAATTTCTGATTGTCCTTTGAAACAATGTACCTTAGAATTATTTGGAAAACCTAATTAATTAGCTCCAGGTTCTTTCGCTTATTCCAAATGGACTGAATGGTCGTCTTGTAAAGAAAATAGTTTTAAAACTAGAAAACGAAAATGTTTATACGAAAAAAACTGTCTTTTTCCTTTGATTCAAAATAAACCTTGTCTCAGACAAATAAAGGACCAGCCAGGTAAAAATAGATTTAATATGCATCTGTGAAATGTATTCTTTATATTCAGCGGAATATTCCTTCATATATATTATTGTATCTGGATTGGTTGGCTTTGTTTCTGGATTGCTGATGGGAGCTATCATATGTTATATTTGGTGGAAAAGTACAATGAATGTGATGAAAGAGACTTACGGAGGATCAAATAGAATCAGTAATACAGCTAATCCGTTAGACGCTCAGTCTATTTACGACTCACAATACTTACATTTAACCCCAGACCCATACAACAGCTTGTTTCGGCAAAGATCAGTATCGAACAGTGAAAGCAATATCAACTCCCCACCACCACAATATTACTTTCCCCCAAATGTATCGTTTTATCCAAATTCTTCTAATGCTCCTTTAATGCATTCTCATTTACCAGAAGAACAGATAGAGATGAGTTAATATTGTGTTGAAAAAAAAGCGATAAGTACGTCTCGGTGAAAGCTTTCTCTGATTTTTGTATAGATTTTGTTTTGAATATATGAATCTTTTTTTTTGTAATTTTTTTAAAATAATTTACTTTTATTAAAACTATTTAAATATTAATTTTCTTCATAATGTTGGGGCTTTGTAAAATTAAGGAAGAGACAGAGTTATGCGCAAAGCAATTAAAATATAAAATAAAAATAGAGATAAAATACAAAGTATTAATTAAAAATTGAAAATATTAATATTTTTCAGCGGAAACAGGCATGATCGAGAGCCAAATGATGAAACGAATAACAATATAAATTTCGAAGAATTATAAATATAAAAAATACATTTAGAAAATCATCAAAATATTGAGTTATTAACAAATTAGTTTACTTTCGCAGATATATATTTTACCCTTACGATAATTAATTTCATCAGAAATGCTAAAAAATATTTTTAAAAGTTCTTATTAAATCAAAAGTATGAAAATTATAATAACTATAAAAAATTATTATTACACTAAAATATTAAATTACAATAAATTAATTAATTCAATATGCTATAAGCAGGAAAAATGTATACAATGGCCGATTTATGCACTCATATTTATTAGTGGTATACAGTCAGATTCACTGGATTATTATTTGGCATACAGCAAAATTACAAACATAATTACACACCATGTTAAGTTATTTTCGTGATGCTATATTGTCAAACCCTATAAAATCATAAAAATATCACGTGATTTGGAAATTATGTATACTTTGTGGAATTTAGTAATAAAATTAGTTACAAAATATATTCTCCTCATTAAACTAAATTGTGCCAATAGTTAAATGCATCCTTCTGAATAATTTATTAGAGATAATTCTTGCTACATAATATAATAAAAATAGTAAAATACATTTAATCCAATATTATACTTGGTAAGTCTCATACTCGGCCGGTATTACACACAATAGCTATTTTGCTGGATAAATAAAGCCCTCAAAAAATTAAACGAAAATTGATTCATGAAAATTTGATAACTGTTACTCTTTAGTTTTCATAGGTTATAAAAACTGATTCACCTCCTGTGAAGGTTGTTGAGAATTTACTGCAAAATTTTACGGATCTTTAAATTGATCTAAAGAATGAAACATTGAATTAAATCACTCTATATTGTATATTACATTAAATGTTGTTAAGGTTGCTATCTTTATGAGTTGAAATTGGAGCCTAGGGTTTTTGATATCATGCTTTGGATCATCAATAATGTATTTCCTCGGAGTAACAATGTGCCACCCTCACAATCATTTATTATTCAATGGGAAATGCAAAAGTGTGACAAATGTTCAACATAAACTCATTACAATGTCATATATGTCTACCACACCAACAAACCAAGAGTAAAAGGTATTTTCAAAATTCAAGTTAGCAAGTTAATACACAAAACAATACAAAATCATTTTTTTAAACACATGAAAAAATAAATTCAACAATTTGATTTTCAAAATTTTATTTTTAATTAATTTTTCAAAGAAAAATTAATCAATAAATTGTGATAAGAAAAATAAGATCGATGAATTAATCAATAATTTCGGATCCATTTATAATTCTAAGCTAGAATTTTTTTGATACACCAATGTAATCTTTTTTGTAGCGAATCCATCGACACCCGTGGCGAGACATTCGTAATTGCCTTCGTGTTTCAACTGGAAATCGGTAATCTGCAAGAAAGCAGTGAGGCGCATCTTTTCTGGTCCACCTCGCACGCTGATGCTCATTTCTTCGGAATCTCCTAATTTTTAAAATAATTTTATTAAATATTTTTTATTGTATTTTAACATTTTATTTATTATTTTAATTATATATACATATATTTACCTGGTAAAGCTTGTGGTTCAATTGCTCCTGGGGCAGTATAAAACCACTGGACAGTTGGAATAGGGAATCCTTGAACTTCACAGAGAATTGTGTGTTTGGATCCTTGAACAACATTTTGACTGTCACTGAAGCTAATGATTTTTGGGCCTAGAAATTCATGGAATAAACAGTATTTATTTTTATCAATATATCTTACGAGTTTGACATGGTCCATCGTGTTTTTGATTAATCTTCAATTTCATTGAAGCAGCTGCAAATTGGCATGGAGTATAGGTAATTCCATCACTTCCACAAACCAACCCCTTCAATTGACAAACACAGACACTTTGGGATTCGTATTTCGATGAGTCAATATCGTTTCTTTTAACACATTCCATGTTATCTCCACAGAATCCATGCCATATTTTGCTGTTTTTTGCCGAATAGTCACTGCAAAGTTGTCCTTCTTCCAATCCACAAACCTCACAACATCCACATTTATCTCTAACTAATCCTGCATTACAAACTCCAGCTGGTGGGCATTTATCAAGATCACAATGCAAACAGTCCATATCCTTGGCAGAAACGACTGCTAGAGTGATTAAAGAAATAACACTTAGTAAAGCAAGTTGAAATTTCATGATTTGTTAATTGGAATTGTGAATATTTCTTACAACTTGCAGTGTCCTTTTATATGATGGGAAATCTATGTGCTTCTTGCACATGTGCACACTAGTTTTGTGTGCCACTGGAAATAGCACATCACTTTCATGGATTTCGGTGCCACAAACCGATTTACACTTGTAGATTATTCCCATTTATTAGATGATTTTTAATAAAACATATTACTCATCAATTTTAATGTAATAGAGATGATATCGATTTTTATTTAATTAACTTTTATTAATAATCAATTAATTGTTGTAATTTTGTCGAATATTATTGATTTATTTTCATATATTTATTGAATATAATTATTCTATAATTAATTATATGCCAGCTTGAAAGATTGATGTGAAAAATGTCACATTTTTTTTCATTGAGAATTTTCACTGCTGGTTTAAGGTGAATTTTTTTTTAATTATTTTATTGATTGATTAATTTTTATAGATTTCCAATAATGATGTGTTTTAAATTGTTGAAAATTCTTGGAAGATAATATGTACAAACGAGAAGTCGAGGCAAATGTTTTTGATGGTTCAATGGAATTTGAATAATATATAAATTTAATTTAAAAAATTTAATTATTTTTAATATATATTTAAAGTTTTCATAAATACAAATCCCTTATTTTCTGTTTATTTGTTTTTTGTAGAAATATTTTATTTATGAAAAATTACGGGGTGTTCTAAAATTTTGATTGAAAAAATAATTACACAACGTATATTTAAATGACAATGAATTGCCGATAAAAGAACATAAATTTATTAGAAATAATTATATTAAATAATATGAAAATATTTATTGAACAGATATTTGGTGGAATTATAAAGCTGTTTTCCTACGCTCCTCAATTTTTACACGATGCTAATTCTTTAATTAGTATATGAAAGCACATGTTTTACTTCTACAGAATTGACATGCAACTCGTCCCCTCCATTTAAGATAGATAAAAACTGGGAAATCTGGCTAAAGAAAATAAAAATATATTAAATTTCATTGCAACAAAAAAATAAACATTAAATCCGGGCGATTAATTAATTTTTAATTAATTTGTTATTTTACTATAACTTTTTCTAGGGACCTCTCACTAAATTTTTATTATTGTTTTTGGATTTTTCTCATGATTTAGCGTTCAGGCATACCCATCTCCCCTGATCGATAATCATTTTTACATTTACATTAAATTTTTTAATTAATTTTGCACGTTTGTTATTTTGGTGTTTTTTTTTAATTTTTATTATGCTTCCGTTTTATTCTGTGCCTTTATCCATTACCTCGACAAATTTCTACCAGGTGATTCAGGGAAAGTAAGGTACCCTTAAATAAAGTATGTTACGTTCAAGAAATTAGAAACCCTTCAGAAACGCCATGCGACTTTTAAGAAGTTTATAAATGTAATATTTTAAATTGTTTCATTTAAAATTTCATAAAAGGAAGAATTTGATGGAATGGTAAAACTAACACGAATTAATATGACTGAATTTGAGGGACTAGAAATATAAATTACTATAAAGAAGCTTTGAAAACAAAAATTATGGGTGTAAATATTTCAGCATTTGGCTATATGTATTTTCAAAGAAAATATCTTAAACGTATAAAGTTTTGTGGTTAAGGTTTTCGTCTCCGGTAAAAGTAAGTGAATTAGCCAGGTATTTAATTTTTAACTATTTTATTAAGTGTTTACAAATTGTTTTTATGGTGGGTTACATGTGGGGAAGATCTTTCACTCCTAGACCCTTATTCGACCAACACTTTTCTTATTTCCGTATTCCCCTGTGCAGCCTCGCATATTGTTTTAATTTGTTTTAATTCTAGATTGTATTTCGTGTTCGTTTCTTCCTTCTTATTTTAGGATTTGCTTGTTGGTTGGTTGGTTTTTTTGTTGTTTTTGAGCTCTGCAATGGTTGTAGATTTCTTTCCTCTTGATTTCGATACTAGTTTTCTTTCTCTTTGAAGGTTGTTGGATTGGTTCCGAAAGTTTTCTATATAATTTGTTGATATAATATATTCATTTGAGAGTATTTATCTATAGATTTTTTGGTTTGTTAAAAAGTGTTAAACAATGTATTTTTGATTAATTGATTTTTTGCTCTTTCTTTTTTATTGCTTTTTTGATTTTGTTGTGTTGAGTTTCTCTATTTTTGTATTTGGGTTTAAATACCCGTTTAAGCTCAGGTATGAATCTGCTGTGCACAGCGTCCTAACAAACATATTTATTATTTTTATTTTTTCAATTTGCAGTAGCTTTTTGCTACCCGATCATTGATCTGACTCAGCTATTGTAAACTTCAATATTTACATCCTGTTTTTTATAGTAACATTTAATTTTCAACCCCGATTTCCTTGGGTTCCTTTCGGATAAATTACTTCTTATTTTCGATAATTACTCTTTTCTTTGTTCTTTTTCCTTGACTGTTTTTTCGGCAATTTTCTATGACTTGACTTTTCTGTCTCCCCAATTTATCCATTTCTCTTTAAAATGTTTTTTCTTCATCATTCATTTGCTAAAATTGCTTTCCTTTTTTGAATTTATTATATTTTACTTTCATTATTCTGGTTTATTTTGATTTTATTAATTTTTTGTTTTAATCGATAATTATCTATTTTCAAATTTTTGATGTTTTTAATTTAATAATTATTATATTCTCTGTTTTTTACGTTTTTATTTATGTTTTTTTCTTTTATTTCTAATTTATTTTAATTTCATTAATTTATTTATCGTATCTTTTTGCTATTTTTCTTTTCATGATTTGAATTCTTCGCCTTTTTTACTCTTTGTTTCTCCGTTTTGATTAAACAGATTATTTATTTCTCCAGTTTTTGCCCAATATTTTCGATACTGTCTTTATCAAATGTTATCCAATAAGCAATTCTCGATTCCTGGAAATTATATCGACAGAGTCAGGGTCGTTTTAGCTAATTTACAATTAATGTAACAATCATTTACTTTATATCAATCTCCTGTATACGAAGGAATGAGTACGGATCCTCGCTGAATTATTTTTGATATTTAAAATTTGTTTTTTATTTACTATTTCAAATTTTTATCGACAACAAATTCTTAAATACATTTTTGATTAATTTATTTGAACCTTTAATACATATTTTCATTTACTTTAAGTTTTCAGTGTCTTCAAGTGATTTTTTGTGAATACCTGAATTACAAAAACATTAAATAAAATGATCGGTAAAAATGGCTACAATAAATGATATCGTGCTCTCAAATTTGGAAAAAAATGAATGAATCGAAGAAATCGAAAAAACTATAAAGATATAGCAAAAAATCAATGATTTCGAATAATGAAATATGACAAGGTCGTTTTTAATTAATAAGTGCAACTGAAAATGACAAAAAACAAAAAAACATAATTTGAGAATGGAAACCCGTAATCTCAAGAATTTACACGAGATAATAAATGAATCACTAAAACAGTCGGAAAAATAAAGAAAACGAAATAAAATGATATATCTTGCCATCTGTCAGAGGTAATGTGGGAATTAGGAAATCCCAAAGAATATTCGTTGTTGTTGTTGAATAAAACACTCTCGGAGTCAAATAGTAGTTATTGATTTGATAAACCACCAACAACTAATCCCAAAAATTTGATTTATTTAATATAATTTTCTTAAACTTTTAAATTTTTAAGGTCAATTTCAAATTCCAAACGTATAGAAAAGTTAGGAAAAAAGGTTTTGGTTTGCGTTATGAATTCATAGAACCAGTTAAAAAATTAATAGCTTTTCTATGAGCAGCGTGTAGATAGAAATATATTTTTCAATAAATGACTCATAAATTAAAATATTTTATTTTTGTACAATAAAACATTTTTTGTTATCTTAAGACTTACATAAATTCTAACGTAACCTTTTCGCTTCTTAATATCTTTCAAATACAAGTTGGTTATTTGACCTAATGTTCAAGCCTCAACTACGCTAAATGAATAGTCTTTAGAAATTGTCAGCATTCTTATTCATACCGTTTTCTTTTTTGGCCTCATTAATTTTATTTGTATAATTTGTTGTTTCTGATAGAAGATGATGGATATTATGTTCTATTCCCGCAATTGAATTTCTCATACGTTTCACGTCATCGTAGCACTCCTCATATTTCCGTAAATAATCCTTTTTGCCTAACAATCCGCACTGCATTTGCAATGACCTGTTATTACCTTTGATGTAGTCTCTTAATTTTTTAATTTTGTTGCTGGACTTTTGTAATCGTTTAAAATCTTTGTTTAAACTGACCAGTTTCAAATTGGAAATCCGCTTATCATGATCAGTGAAACTGATTTTCTCTTTAATATGACTTAACAAATGATTACAATTCGTTATTTTTCTGTTTAGCTTATTTATTGCTTCGCATCTTTCTTCAACCTTTTCATTGAAGGTTTGATTTTCGATTTTTAATTGTTCGAAATCAATTAAACGCAACCCACCCTCAAAGTTCTCTTTCGATCGCAGCGCTTTGTCAAATCGTGCATTTTTGTGTTCTAATTTCAAGTTGTGCAGTCTTTCAGCTTTGATAATGGCTTCTTTTTTAGATTCTGCAACGAAAAAGTCTCTGATCACGTCTGTATCCAACTTGAAACCGGTACGGCTGTGAAGAGCAGAATAGCCAACATTTTCCTGATACTTGACGAAATCTTTATCGGCTATTTCAATTTGTTTGGTTTTCGTTTCGGATGTTGATTGTAGTTTCTCGATTTTTTCTTGATATTTGCTCGTTTCGGTATTTAATTCAGTCATTAAAACTAATAAAATTTCTCGGTAACGATCGTATTGAGTATTGAAGTCAACGATAAAATCTTTCTCTGATACTGTTTTTATATTGCCCTTTTGTTTAGCTTTTACTAATTTGAAGTATTCAACAAGTTTGGACTGATAACCTACATTAGTGTCTAGTAAGTTTTTTCTTTCAAAAATCAGTTCTTTGATTCTACTTATCATGTTTAATCGATTGGCTAACCTTTCTGATGAAGAAATACTTTCCACCTCATTCAACAAATGTCGAGGCTGATGTTGAATAAACTTTTGTTGATTTTCAAAATCGATGTCTTGGTCCGAGGAGACTCGTGTATTGTATAACTCGTTTAATAATTCTTGTCCTAAATCACATTCCTGCAAATCCAAAGACATATTTATTACTGATTCATCATTTAACCCAGAAATTCTGTCATCTTTGGAATTACCTCGAATATAATCGAATACTTTTTCATAGTGGTCCTGAACACTGTGGAAACTTCTTTTTGATTTGACATCAAAGGTAGAACCAAGATTTTGCGCTACTGAAAAACGAGTGTTTTCTTCTATTGACAACGCAGGTCTTGAGTCCTCATTTATTTCTTTAGTTTCATCTTCAATTATAGGAATTAGGTCCTTAATGACGTCTGTATCGATTATTTCTTTATTTTCCTTAATGAACAAATTTAATTTAATTTATAAATAAAAAGAATCTACTTGATCTTGGAAATTATCTGTTTCTGTGATTTCATTTAACATATCATTCTCCGTTGTATGCAATTCATTTTGTATGACGTACTCTGAAACATTTTCTTGTACAGACTCTGATTTGAGATTTTCATTATCATCCATTTATTTATTATAAATTTATTTTTATTGCATTTATGAATCAATATTTCAAATAAATACGAAGATAATTTTTCTCATAAAAGGATTATCATTATTATAAGACAGTATAAAGTGATGATTTCTTGGTAGTGGCATTTATTAATTGTCAAACCATTAAATGATAATATAAGCCTTTTGCTGCGAATAATATATTTAATAAAATGAAAGAATTTTTATAGTTGAAAATTCTTTCGTTTTATAATACAGTTGTTCTTAACCTTTTTAAATTTACGAAGTACTTTTGATTGTATGAAAAATTTGCGGAGTAAAGATTTTTATTTAACAATAAAATGTTTATGGACACTGATTTTATTTATACGGGTTACAAAGACAAAAAAAATAAGAGAATGAAGACTGAATCAGTAAATATATCGATGTTTTGATATATTTACTGATTTATAGTCTTCAAGCTCTTTTGAAAAATAACTAATAGGAACTTCTGTTTTGGAGTAATCAGATAATCTGTCCCTTATTTTCCTTCATTACCTGGCCTTATTACATGTCCCGCATTTCGAATACTGTTTGTATTTCACCTTTATAGTGACTACTACTCATAAAAATTTGAAAAAAAAATGCTAATTAAAATAATTTATAATGAGGGGTTTTGTCTGTTGACCTATATTTATCTTCTTGACTACTAGCGTAGTTCAATCTCGTAGTTGTTCCTATGGCTCAAATTCTAACAGTCACAACTAATAATTATGATTATCAAAACTCAATAGTGGTGGGTTACTGGTGGTTGAATGTTTAAGTGCTGTTACCAGCGTAACCCAGAATACAACGTTGTGTCCGCTTGGTACCCGTTGAGTGATCAACGTTGGTACTGTACCAAGGGGTTGAGTACTCGCAAAAAGTGAGCGCATCAAAGCACTATAATTGTCGAGTACTCCATGGGTTCACGGACTACCGATAGAAGGTGTGTGTCCGATTTCTCAGGTCCCTTTATCAAAATTGTTTTCCCAACCATAGGCACAAACTCTCATTTTCCAGGCAATCATAAACCATACTAGTCATTATTTTATTACTACAAAATGTGTATTATTTCAACAAGGAACATATTATTTGAAGACTACAACAATACATAAAAATACTACAAAACACCTAAAATCGAATATGAGTTCAAACAGGCTTATTGGTGGAACCGGCCAGTTCCGTCGTGGCTGCTAGTGACGAGTTGGCTTGCCGCTCGTATTCGGCCAGTCTAGCTTTCTTCAATTTTTCCCGAATATTTCGGCCTAACCGCTTCCTTTTGGGTTTCTCTTTCGCGGCCGGGGGGTATATAGCGGCTAGTTCCACGGACAACGGCCGGATTTGGCTTAGGGCGGCTCCATGAACTACTTGTTCATTGCGCTCGGTTTCTAACGCGCGGAGCTGGAGCCTCAGTGCCCGGATCTCCATCTGATCCTGCGCAGCTTGCGTCTGCAGTTGAAGGACCAGCGCCACCTTCTTTTTCATGTCCTCGGGACTAAACCAGGTACTTTCTAGTTCCCGGCACCGTCCCTTGAGCTTGTCTACCCGTATGCGGAGCTCCTCGGCCTGTTTTTGGGCTTCTTCCCTATCCTTTCGCAAATTCTCCAATAGTTTGAACACTAGATAAATTCAACGATTATATTCTTACAGCATATTATTCATTCAATTATAAAATAAAATCAATATTATAAATAAACATGGATTCAGATGTTAAGCACGCAATACACAAGATAATTTATTAAAAAGACTGTAATAATTAAAGTTTAACTAAGTCACAATTGAATACTAATTTTGCAAAAATTTTGGCGATGAGTTAGTTCAGTCGCTTGCGAGGCCTTCCCCTCTTCCGCGGGGTTGCCTCGGCCTCCTCTAGGTCTTCCACGGTTTTTCCCTCCTTTTCGGCTCGGATTCGCAACTCGATCCTCTTGAGTCGCATCTGAGCGACTTCCACATCCCAGGCCGCTTGATCTCGGGCCTCCTGTAACCGGTTGTTCTCCGGCTCTACCTTTACCCAGGCCGGGGCATCTACTTCGGGGCCTGTCCGGATTACTCGGTTGGAACAATCCAGGTCCCGTCCCTGGTTCCACCGATGGATGTGATACCAGACGTACCGGGACCGGAGTCGAGTGATCATTTGCTGGTTGGCTTCCTCGTCGCTGCTATAGTTTGATTGGGACATACCTGCAGTATAACTATTAAGATCGAGCATAACCCATGTGACTTATACATTGATGTCACAATAGAACCTATGGACACAATACTTTAGCTACTGGATTTAGGATAAATAATCCTAATGCTGCTAACCTACCATCTGGATTGGACTTATCAATATATTCTTAATTAACTACTAGGTTCGTTATAATTCGCACTAATACTGCTAACCTAAAATCTGGGTTAATTCATCAATACATTTTAATTAACGGCAAAATTTATTATGATTAATACCAATACTGCTAACATAAAATTGGGCTTGATTCATTACTATATTTTTAATTATACTAATGAAATTGGTTATAAACAATTATTTGTTTTATTCTAGTAATTTTTATGGATATTAAACCATAATTTTAAACGGATGCCTATAATTTAATTAGTTTAATGTAGTAAGGATATTGTCTTCCATTATTAAATATTTATATTATGAGTTTTAGAATAGTATTCCAACAACATTAAACCATAATCTTGGAACGGATGCCTATAATCTAATCAGTTTAATGTAGTAAGGATATTGTCTTACATTGTTAAACGTTTATATTATGAGTTTTAGAATAGTATTCCAGCAACATCAGCGTCCGGCCGATTTTTCGAAGCTACTGTTATCGGTGCTCAATATATTAAGCTCTCTTGTGTTAACGAGTTACCACACCAATGGGAAAATTTGGAAATTTCCCTCACTATTGAGTTTATATTCATTCCAGGAGTTACAACGGATCGCTTATTAAGGTCAGCTCCACCAACCGATCCTCTTAGCGGTGATCGCCACACGCTACCTGTCTACTACTATTTAGATGAAAATATTAGGAATATTTCTAATTTAGGCTGTAATTTGAAATTTGTATTTTTGTTAAAGGTATATTTGTTAATTCTAATAAAGTTTATGGCTTTCTTTAATGTTTATTTGATTTCGAATGCGCTTAATTTGTGACTTTTTTTAATGTTTATTTGATTTCGAATGCGCTTAATTTGTGACTTTCTTTAATGTTTATTTGATTTCGAATGCACTTAATTTTCTAATAATTTAATGAATTTCTTTAATGTATTGACTTAGTGAATTGTCGTACCTTTACTTCATTTCCTAGAAGGGGTGGTGATCATGATTCCGCTTTGAGATCCCGAAGGTCACTTTGTAGATTTATGGGGATATACCCAGAACCACGCACGTATACTTCTACATTCACACACACACCCCCACTTACATAATGCATATACACACACACACACACCTATAGATGCATTATATATATATATATACATTTTCAAATTAGTGATATGGAGGTGGTTTTCCGAGGGGGGGGGGGGTGTTACTAAAATTAGAATTTAGGGAATTTCCGTGATTTTATTGGAAGGTGGTTTTAGTGTAGCTAAATTTAGCGATAGGGAATCCCAAAACCAATAATTTTTGTTTTAAATTTTATTTTCAGAAGAATTAAGGAAAATTATTTTACTGATATAATATTACCAAGGGGATTAATAATAATTATAGTATCAATAGTGTTGATGATGATGACCCTAGTAAATAAGATGATGGTGAAGATAATGATAGAATAATAATAGTAATAATAATAATAATAATATCGATACAGATAATAATGATACTAGTAGTACTCATACTAATAGTAATAATAATAACCACAGTAAGGATAATAATGATAATAAGACTAATAATAATAATAATTTTTATATTTAATCATTCATAATTTTCTATTTATACTTTATAGTTTTATATTTATTAAGCTATGATTTTATACTTTGCAATATCGGAAGTTAGATATTATAATTGATATATACATTTATGTTTGATAACCTACGATTTCACGTCCCATACTTCAAAATTCTATGTTTATAAGGTGTAACTTTATACCATACACTTTAGAAATTTCGATTTTATAATTCATAGTTATATCTTTTATAATTTTATATTCAATAATTTACGATTTTGGGTTTCATACTTTCTGATTTTATGTTTATAATTTTTGTACTCTACCGTTTAGGAACTTCTAGTCGGTTCTACATGACTTTTTATGAGTTGCTTCCATGGGATCATCTTAGTTACCCAAAATATCTTCGGTTTGTTGGTAACTATTCATAAATTATATTTCCTGAAGTTCTACATTTATATAAAATTAAAAAAAAAAAATTCTTATATACAAATTTCATAATTTCTAATCGGGATTTACTATTTACAAACTATATTTCCTGAAGTTCACATTAGTTATAAAAATTCCTAAAAACCAAATCTAGAATTTTAATCGGGATTTATCCATTACTGATCAATATAATTATATCTAAGATCATGTAGTTATTTATATAAATTATGACTAAGTCTTATACATTCATGAATATTTTAAAGTGGGGATTCGAAATTTAACCTTTCGGATTTAGAACATTTATATTTACCTTGAATTAACCTATCTAGATTGAATTATACTTATACATATGCCGAATATCCCTCTTATTTCTATTACTTTATCATAAATTCCTATTGCAAAATCCAATTCGGCATATATCTAGGTATAACTGAGATCGCTACTACTGATCAACCAACTACATGAGTGTGAGTGCAGAATTGTGTAGGTTTAGGTATGAGTTCTACTCAGATTAAGACCTTAGTGTAGAGTGATTGGTTCAGCATTTTAAATGTTGATTTTAATTGTGTATTAAGTAAAAGGTCGGGAAGAATATTGCTTCCATGGCCCCACTGTGACCACTTCCACAAACCTTAGTGTTATGTGTGGAGTCAACCATTTACGGTCGACCTTACATAAATACTAAGAGTCAGACGGAGGTTTTCCTCGACCTAACTCCATGGCAGGACCATGAAGTAGTTCGACCTCCGAAGGACTCGAACAAAAAAAAAATCTATAATAGTGATCAATATAATATCGATAGTGCATGTTGGCAAAATTTTTAAAATTATACGCAGGACCGATCAGAGACGTGCTCGGACGCCGCTGATCCGTCGAGGATTACTAAACATAAACAAAAAATTTATCTTTAATAAACAAAGGATAACATTAATATGATTACATTCCATAAAATTATAATAAGCTAAAACTTACTAATGATTCTTCGAACAAAATTTTAGAAAAATATTGGCATAAAGTTCTGATTTATGACCGAAACGTGTCGGTATATATACCTATTTTGTACACGTGTATGTATTGATGCATTAAAACAAACTCGAATTCTTTTTATTCCAGAATTTTCTATTTTACGATTTTGCTATTTTTAATGGCGATTTTTGTGCCATAATTTTTGTTTTTATTTTTAAAATTTTATTTTTTAATTATTTTTCGTTAATTTGCCGTCCATGATGGATTTGGAACGGTTCCAGAACATTCTATTTTACTTTTAATTTAATTTTTATTTTAACTGATGTTTTTATGAATTTCTTTTTGAGATTTTATATTTTAATACTAAATTATTTATTTTGCTTAACTTTTATTGTTCTAAATGACTTTTTTGATGGTCATCGCCATTTTATAGAATGTTCTGGGTTTTTCTGGAATGTTTTACTGTTTTTATCGTCTTTTAAGTTATTCGAGTTTGCCTTTGGGTAATTCTATGTTTGTTTGGTCGTTTTTGAGTTAGATTTTTGCATCACTTCTTGCTTCTGTATAATTTTATTTAATTTCTTTGTTTATGTTTTTGTTGCTTTCTCCTTTAGTTAATATTGTTTATTTGGTGTAGGTTTTAATATTTAACTATACTTTTTGCTTTTTACTTGCTGTGTTCCTACACGTTTCAGTCATAATTAGTATTTTGGGTCTAGAAATCAGTTCTAGCCCAACATAAAACACTCGGGGGCCCATAAAATTGCGACCCGCAATTTAAATCAAAAGATGAATAAGATTAATTTTCAGAATACTTGCACTATTTTACAAGTGCCTACATGCAAATTGGGTCCACGAGCTACAGGGTCGTGACCTCAATACCCACATACATAAAAAGGCTACTATTACACTACATTTTACAGATGGGTTGAAAGATGAAGAAAAAGAACGACCGAGGTCGGTCCACATAAAAAATAAAATTATCATGCTCAAGAATCAGTGTCATTAATCGTAGTCTCAGTCTTTGAAATCAATTGTTCGATCAGGATGATTTATCGTTTATAATGTCGTGAAATGTTTTTACTGTCATGATGTCATATTAATAGAACTCTGTTGTTCGGGATCTCGTCTCGATGACGGCTCTGGTTTCAATGTTTGGGGAGGATTTGAAATATCTTGGTTGGTTCGTTGTTTGGAGTAGCTGTTCTTCCATTGGGATACGAATACTCCTTGATTGTTCTTTTAGTTTGAGGGTTTTGTTTCTTGCTTTACTGGAATTGGGTTTGAGTGCAATCAGGCTCAGTACTGTAATGTTTATCATCAGGCTTGCCGCTAATAGGATCAATATTGTGAGGGGTTCAGATTCTCTTAGTTCTACTACTTTGGGTTTGTTTGTCATTTCTCCCAATTGGGTTGTATCTGTAATTTCTGATTTTTCGGGTTTGTCGAATTTGTTTTCTTCCGAGGTGACGACTTTCTTTATTTCCTCAGGGTTTTAATCATCTTCTCGGAGTTCATTGGGTTTTTGTTTATGGTAGTTAGGATTTCTCTTGTCATTTCTTTCAAGGTTTTCGTTACCTCATTTTTAATGCTGGGTTCCTCTTTGATGGTGGAAGTTATTTTTCCTCTCATTTCCGCTAACGATTTTACTACTATTTCGCAATTTCTTGAACGTCCATTGGCGGTCGCTCTTACTTGTTGTTTTATTTCCTCTAATATTATTACCATCATTCTCATTGCGGCTGGATCTGTTTGGGATTCTTTCTTTGATTTTTGACTTTGAAATTGTTTGGCTAATGTTGCTATCTGGGTTCTGATAACTTTCATTTCTTGTTCTAAGATTGTTTTTATTGTCTGAGCCATTTGTACTTCCGTCGGTCTTTCAGTTGTTGGCGGACATTGCGAACATTGCAACTTGATTTGTTCGCATTCCTCATTGGGTTTTTCGCAGATTGATTTAAAGCTACTACATGTGCTATCTTCTCTGCGATATGGGTATTCTTTCTGACATCTAATCATTGATTCCTCAGCTTGCAGGATTCTTGGCATTGTCGTTATAATTATCACCACGATTAGGCTTCTCATCTTTACATATACATATACGTTAATAATAATTACTTGGCTTTATTTACAATTCATTTACACAGTTATTTTATCTCATTTATTGGGAGCCACCGACCTCATCCCTTAATTTTACGGGAGGTTCAGGTGCTCGTCTTTTGCTCAACTCGTTCAGTCTTATTACTTCGAGTTGCGTTGCTATCAACTGTCTTTTTAATTCTGGTATTTCTTGTAATTGCTTCTCTTTACTTTTCCATTTTCTCTGCTTGATGGTTATTGCCGTCTGCAATGCTTGCATGCTTCGTCGTTTTTGATTTAAGATTCTCCGGTAATTTTCTTTCAACTTCCATTGCTTTTCTGTTTCCTCTCTTTGTTCCTTGATCTCCTCCTTGAGTCTTGCGTTTCTCTTGTCGACCTTTTTACTTTCTCGCATCCTCGTTTTTGCATAAGCGTATTGTGCTTCCAATTGTTCGATATAAACTTGGTCGATATTCACAATCTTTTTCAACTTCCTTGTTTCTGATTTCCAATAGTCTTCGATTACTGCCTGAGCTCTCAACTCTACTATCTCTTGTCTCAGGTTTTTATTCTCCGTCTCTTTTAGTTTCGATTCATTTATTTCCCTCAAAATTTCCTGCTTGACAGTGTTTATTAATCTTCTTGATTGAACAATATGCTGTCTCAATCTCGTAATCTCTACATTTTGATTTGCGATTTTTGTTTTGAACCACTTCTTGCTGACTCTCCACTTATTACTATAATATTTCATCGGTTCTTGTTTGATTGGTATCGTATTCTGGCTTTGTTCAGGTTGGTCAGTTGATTTTCTTGCGTTACTCGTTGATTCTCTTTCTTTTAAATAATTCATATCTACAAAAATATACACATCATATTTCCTTTCGCCCCTTTTTTTATTTGAATTTTTTGGTTTTGTAATTTTTATTTGGTTTTGGCTTTATGATTTTTTTTTTTTTTTTTTTTTTTTTTTTTTTTTTTTTTTTTA
>CAUHTR010005022.1:0-31380 GCA_959609185.1 Schmidtea polychroa | reverse complement strand
CGCAACACATAATCAAAGGTCTTTGTTGTGTTCAGCAGTGGTGTAGCGTGGACGGTGGCCCGGCCGCAAATTAGTGAACAACGAAAAAAATTCAATAGCCGGACGCCCGTCATAATTATATCTTCACAAACAACAATATAAACGAATTTACGGTTTCGGAATCTATTGCAATGTGGATTGATTTATAAATAGATATTAATATTAATAGATATCAATATTAATTTTTAAGCCATGATGTCTAAAAGAAAATCGGGTGCTCAATGCATGAAGAGGAAGAAGCCAAGGGAGGAACAACAAGCTAAGTTAGCTGGAAGTCTAAGCAGGTTTTTAGTAAAGATTACTGAAAGTATAACAGGATTACCATCAGCAACACATGAGCCTCACGAGTCTGATCCAGTTTCTTGGAACATTGATATTGCTTCAGAAACAGTTGCAACTTTGTTTGCGGTCACTTCAACTCCCGCTCCTACAAATATTCAGCCAGAGACTGAAGGGAGTTTAGTTTTTTCAGTGAAATTGGCTACTGGTCTAACGAAACTTTGAAAACTGAACTTGTACAGAAAGGGGCCGTGGAACTGCAGAATATGGAAGTATTGTTTCCAAAAGATAGCGAAGGTAGGTCATTTTCAAAGGAATGGTTTTACATGAAGTTAGAGAATGGTGAGACTATTTTTAAGGACATGGGTGGCGTTTTCTCCTGTAAAATGCGCAGCATATTGTTTTCCTTGCAGGCTTTTCATGAAGGGCAAGGGGATAAGTTCTTTTGGAAAGCCAACTGGGTTTAATGTATGAAGAAAGCTAAACTCCAGACTATTAGAGCATGAGCGCGGTTCATATCACATCAGTGCATTGACTATGTGGAAAGAATTTGAAATGCGGCTAGATAAACATGAGACTATTGATGCTGCAGCCCATATAGCACAACAGAGGTCATTTGAGAAATGGAAGGCAAATTTAACCAGAATACTTGATTGCATTTTGTATCTAGCCAGACAGATGTTATCCTTGCTCGGAAGACCTAAGCAAGGATGGCAACTGAGGAAATTTCCTAGAAATGTTCAAGTTAATTGCCAAATATGACTCCGTTGCCAATGAACATGTTCACAATGTTAGTGCGAAAGGTGGATACATTGCGTCCTATCTCTCTCCATAGATCCAAAATGAGTTCATCAACCTACTCGGTGATCACATTAGATCAGCCATAATCCATTAAATAAAAAAGGCCAGATATTTTGCTATAATGTTTGACGGGACTTCCGATATCTCTGACACTGAGCAAATGACTCAAGTGATTCGATATGTTGCTATCGAAGATACGGAGGTTTGCATGGTAGAGTCTTTCATTGACTTTATTCAGTTAAATGGTAAATCAGCTTATGTTATTTTAGAACTGATTTGTAAAAAGTTGCTTCGACAATTCAGTACAAATGGCTGGACACATTTTTGGTGTATAGAAACGGATACTGGATATAAATCCAAATGCACTGTTTGTTCCTTGTAATAATCACGCGCTTAATCTTGCTGGTGTGCATACGACTGGTGTTAGTACACATTCTGTTACTTTCTTCGGCACTTTTGAAAAGTTGTACTCATTTTTGTCAAGCTTCATCCATAGGTGGGATTTTCAGAAGGAAAATGTTCCAATTAACGTAAAGAGAGCGTGTGAAACGAGATGGAGTTCAAATCATCAAGCTGTAAACATACTTGCTGAGCACATCGTGGAAATAATAAAATCATTAGAAGTGTTGAGAGATGACGCAGGGAGTCTGTTACTTTGTATCATGACCTATTCTTTTTTTTCATTCTTACATTTCTGGAGTCCAATACTAACCGAATTGAATGATGCTCAGATCTACCTGCAGCATCAGGGACTTGCACTTAATCAATATGTGCAAAAATTGAAAGCATTGGCTCAATTTTCCAACGAACAACGAGATTGTTCAGTGTCAGAGGCAACGGAGAAAGCTCTGTAGATATGCCAAACTTACAAAATTTTGACAGAGAGAAGAGATTGGAAGGCGTAAAAAAGTTCTGGCTAGCTAAGTTGTGATACCGGTTTGATCTAAGTACAAGCGATTCACAGAGAACAACTAGAAGCAATATATCGAGTTTACGTTGAAATTACAAAACGGACAGCACAGATGAATACGCTTTACAAACGATTTGCGTCCCTGCAAATCCAAATATTGTTGGATAATGACAAAGAAGACCTTATTTTTGAAAAAAATCAGCACACTTGTACTAAGTACACAGAGTTAAATGTTGAAACTATGACTGCTGAATTTAAACGACTTCGGCGCCATATTATCTTATATAAGGAAAGCAATGCAAATAAACAGATTGCTCACTGGACTGCTTTAGATTTGCTTCGATGGATTTACAAGTGGAAGTTGCAAGAGAGTTTGACTAATTGAGAATTTTTTTAATCATTACTGTACCAACTGCCAGTTGTGAAAGAAGTTTCTCAAAGCTTAAATTAATAAAAAGATTTCACAGATCCACAATGAGCCAGAAAAGATTGAATAACGTAGCAATACTTTCAATAGAGAGATTTCACTGTAGATTTCCATATTGTTATAGAGAAATTTAAGGATTAAAACCAGGCGATTTTAAATAACTCTAAAAATTTAATAAACAACTTAGTAATTTCTGTAAATAGCTGTAAATAACTAGTTGTAAGGGGTCCAATACTACACTAAAATTCTTGTGCAACCAAGTCATGAACACAAGCCATATACACAAGTTACGGGCGAATTGTCTCGCCCCGGCCGCTGTTAACTCACGCTACGCCGCTGATGTTCAGTGTTTCTTTCTACAATCTATGTTGTTGTTAAAATTGCAAGTTTAAATAACTTTGATCAAATAATTTTGGTTCCTGGAAATAATTCCTCAATGGTTCTTATTAATCAAAAGAAGAGCTTAAATATGATTAAAACCAAGAATGTACAAATCAATGACATTTTTATTTTAAAGCAATTTGAATTGTTCGATGTCAATCAATTCAAAATTTAGTTCCAAAGTTAACCAATAATTCTCAACTTTTCCGTGATAAAGGTCTAAGTGATCTAAAAAAACCGAATGAAGATAGCCGACATTTGATCCGGAAATCGGTTTCTGGCGGATTTTGACCAAACCGATTTTTGACCAACGCGAAAGACCGATCAAATAACAAAAAGAACGTGTTTTTAACAATTAAAATGAAACATAAAAATATATGTGAAAAAGTAAAAATATTAAAAAATAACAAATACCTGACATAGACAAGATATCCATTTTCGTTTTTCAATGCTACAATCTCGTTATCTTCATTTTTCGCGAAACGATGAATATTAATACACAGATGTATTAAGTCGCTAGATCTATGAATCTACAACTTCTATGTGCTACACGGATAGATCTATGTGTCTATAAGGGACCATCCATTTAGGACGTCCGCATCCAGGGGGAGGGTACGGCCTAAAGCGGACAGCCATATATTTTAGCAGATATAAACATAAAACAACACATTCGTGGATGTTCAACATTCATCAAACAACAATGTTATACAACAAACTGAAAACTAGAAACAAGTTCCTAATTTTAGTTTAAGGATCGTCGATTAATGTTGTCTCATTTAAAAAAAAAGACAGTGATTACTTCCTCCTGGTTTTCTTGTCAATTTGATTTGGTTATCATTCTAACTTCTAGGCTTCTATCTAGCGACCTTTAAACAAAGAAAACATCTACAATTAATATAAAAATACAAATTTATGTGACTATGTTTAACTGGATATATGCGGAACTATCCGGATCGTATCCGAAATCAGCAAATTCCAAATTCCAAAATCTGGAATCCGAATCGACGCGAAAATTACAATCGGCTATGCCCTATTAAAGATAAATTCAAATTCTCTCAAAGAAGTTTAGTGTATTATTCATTCGGTCATTTTCTGATCCAAACCAATATTGAAATTTGTTAAATTGGATCAAGATAATCGTCAAGAGCAGTTTTTGATTAACGACGGCTTCAACTTCGCACACAAAATCCTGTTATTCGAATACGTTATTGCGTAGATTTTTACTGCATATAGATATTATATATAACAAATGAAAATGAAATCATATTGCTGAGTTATTATAGTTAAAGTCAGTACTGACTCTGACTTTTCTAATTTTTTGTCTTAATTATTAAAATAAAATCCAACAAATTTCGATACCATATTGTCAATTTAACTTTTGCTCAATCTGCACTTTTCTATAAAAATTTATAGAAATGGAGACCACCTTTTTATTAGATTTTGAATGAGTTTTTCTATTAACAAACTTGGTTTGACAAAAACTTAGCTCCTTTACTCTTTGATCTCTTTGTTTACTGTGACCGTAATTTCTGTCTTCAACCAAACTGGCGTTTGTCAACCAGTTTTGTTTCTTTTAATACTGGCTCGCCTACTGCATTTTTTACAATCAAAAAATTGAATAAGTCAACAACCAAAATTGTTCAAAATCAAACAATTTAACAGAAGTCCTCTCACCTTTGCTCAAAAATCTCGTCTCGCTAATTCAAAACTAATTATCTTTATTGATTTTGAATGAAGGTCTAATCTCACTATCCTTTTACTAATCGTTCGGATTCTCCTTATGACTCAGGTTTCCTACATAGTTAATGAATTATTTATTTATTTTTAATTAATTTCTATTTTTTGATTATCTTTGTCTGGGAACAACTTTGATTTTAAATCAATATATTTGTAATCGTCTCATCATTTGCTATCCATACATACCAATTTCCCACAAAAATACGTCAATTTTTAATTAATTTATTACAAAGTTAATAAGTTTTGGCATTGTCTCAATTATTTTATTAATAGAAAAAGAATCTCACCTGCCATCTAACACAATTTTAGCTCCTTCCTTTGTACCAGACTCAATTAAGGAGTGAATTCTTTCTTTGGCATGCTTACTAATGACTGGGCCAAGATCAGCTCCTGGCTGCATGCCTTCTGATACTTTTAGGGTTTTAGCGCGTGCTATGATGTCTGGAATCCAGTTACGAGTTTCACCAACAAACACGGCTGTACTCAATGCCATACAGCGTTGACCAGCAGCTCCAAATGCTGCACCAACAAGCTGATTAATTGTACTTTCCTTTCGTGCATCTGGCATTAATACACCATGATTTTTTGCTCCCTTTCAATGATATATTTAACGTTCTCATTAGATAAATGTCATCTAACTATGTTAGCTTGAACTCTCTTGCCATTTTTCGAACCTCTTTCATAGATATGTCTGCCAGCCCTATCACCACCGACAAACGAGATCGCCTTTATTTTAGGATGGTCACATATGAAATTAACAGCATCATGTTGTCCATGAATGACGTTAACAGTTCCGGGTGGAAAACCAGCTTCTACACATAATTGCATCAGCATCATAGTGGCACCCGGATCTCTTTCACTTGGTTTTAAAATCATGGTATTTCCACACACCAATGACAACGGAAACATCTAGAGCCCAACATAATCACAAACTTTATTATCTTTTTTGACATATGATGAAAAAATGTACCCATAAAGGAATCATTGCGGGAAAATTAAACGGAGTTATTCCAGCCGTAACTCCAAGAGGTTCTTTGTAACTAATAATATCTAAATCTTTAGCAATTCCAGGCATTGTTTCCCCAAGTTGAAGATTAGTAATGCTACAACAATGCTCAACTACCTGCAAACCCCGCATGACATCACCTTCAGCATCTAGTATTGTTTTTCCCTGCTCACTCGTAATGTTGGTAGCAATTTTTTTTAAATCACGCTTTATTAGTTCTTGTAATTTAAACATATATTGCTGTCGATTCAACACCGATCGCTGGGACCAACTTTCAAAAGTCTCAGCACATGATTCTACAGCTCTTTCCATTTCCAGTTTTGTACATTTAGGTACATGACTGATGACTTCATTTGTTGCCTGAGATATAATATTTTTCAATATAAACGAAGAGTTTAATTAATTACAGGATTTGGTAAATCAATCCATTCTGTGGCTTGAGAATCAACAAATTCCCCGTTGATGAACATTTTCGTTTTGGGAATCTGAATAACATTTCAGAGCATTACAAAAAATGAAAATACCAAAATATTTTAAAATATATATTTTAAAGATAAACTGTTATCTAGAGGCTTTATGCGTCCAATTAAAATATATATTTACACAATATTTTTTTAATTCTTTGCGTACCTCTAGGATTACACATACCATTTTAGGAAACGACCACTTCGTTTTATAATATAGATCATTGTGTAAAATAGAAAGCAGCACATTAATATTTAATTTCCCAAAGTGTGGGGTCGCGACCAACGTTCCCTCTAAGCTGCGCGCGTGCGCGCGCGCAGCACCTCCAACTCCCCAGCGCAGCAAAATTATTTTCAGCGCAGTATATTTAATAGGGTGGGTCGAAAATTTTTTTTTTCTCCAAACATGCCTAAAAAGTTGTGCTTATGCTATAAAATGAAATATCCCTGCAAAAGACTGCTGTTTAAAAGGGTTTACAGGTCCCAACTTTTGTTTGTATGTATTAGTACTATCCCAGTAAAAATGCTCGCACATGTGCCATTGTAAATTCATCCTGCAAGCAGTCACACGCTTGCAGAAAGACCATTTTTGACATGCTCTATTCACAAGTCCAAGCTAACGCGTGCATGTATAGAGAGGTTAATTCACGGAAGCACCTTCACACAAGCACTCACAAAGACAATTTCTTCTGAACAATACTAACACACACACTACAGTCAACACATAATCCACATGGATACTACTAGTCAGTCTAAACTCAGATAATTTAATTTGTTTCGATTGGATGTCAAGTGTTTGCTGGACATAATTAAAAAAGTTAACTTGATGATTCACTTTTATTTTGCCAGAGCTGAGTACAGAAGAGCAGTTATGAAGGGACAGAGAAATAAGCAATTTCGCAAAACAAGAAGTAAATCACGTCATTGTCTGTTTGGTCAAACTTGTGAACTACCCAGAAACCAATTACCTACTTGTGAAGATGTGTTTCGTGATTACTGTTACAATGAGAAATGTACGCAATTTCATACTGGCTTTAACGAACAAGCAACTCTTCTCGCAAATAAGGTGAAGGAAATTTATATGAAGGCAAGTATCCCAACTGTTGAGTTCAGTAGTATTGTGGTTCGTGTCAAGCGACTAATATCAAAAGTGCGTGAATTAGAGAAGTATCCAGTATGCAAGAGGTCATCTGCCAAATTTCAAGATAAGTTAAGCTCGTTTTCCAAATTGTTTGACATATGTTGCTGCAAATGTTTTAATGATGGTGCTCGTGGAAGAAGTCAGTGTACATGCCGATTGGCCTTGAAAATTCCTACCTTAGAGTGGGAGTTCTGGATTGACCAACAAACTACCAGAAACATGAAAATCGGAAATACGGACAGACAGGAAACCTCAAAATTGAAGAGAAAACAAACGAAAAGCAGCCCTACAGGAAAAGGAAAACAAATGAAAAATGAAATAATGGACACTGAAGTTAACGATCTACATCCGACCTCAATAAGTGACACGGAGAGTGAAGCCGCTAGTGATGAAAGTAAAGATAAGTTAGACAATTCAACAGAAAGCTCAGAGTCAAGCGTAGAAGAATGTGATGAATTTCAAAATAGAAGACATTATCCTGAATTAAGTAAAGCTGTTGACAGATGTGGTGTGAGCAACAGAGACACGTGTTTGCTAGTAAACGCTTTTCTGAAAGATATGGAACTGTTATCCTCTCAAACAATCATCGATCCCGCAAAATTACGACGTCAGAGAAAGTACTGGAGGGAGAGAGAAATTGAACAGCATTCAGCAGAAGCGAAAAACTTGATTTGCCTCGGTTTCGACGGGAAACAAGATTCCACCTTACTTCATAGAAGGATCCTAAAAGAGGAGCATTATGTGATTGTCGCCTTTCCAGGGGATACATATATCGATCATGTTGTACCTCAAAGTAGTAAAGCTGTGGATATTGGCAAAGAAATCATGTCAATCATCGTTAGCACGAAGTCCTCACTGACCCTTCAAGCAATTGTGTGCGATGGAACCAATACAAACACCGGAAAAAATAATGGAATAATCAGAAGACTCGAAAAAAGCCTAGGGCGACCTCTACAATGGCTGATATGCTTGTTGCATGCAAATGAATTGCCATTCAGGAAGTATTTTTCAGTCGTCGATGGTGGAGAAA
Source organism: Schmidtea polychroa (assembly GCA_959609185.1). Lineage (NCBI taxonomy): Eukaryota > Metazoa > Platyhelminthes > Tricladida > Dugesiidae > Schmidtea > Schmidtea polychroa. The sequence goes on along the minus strand of CAUHTR010005022.1, from coordinate 23,165 downwards.
CAAAAGGTCCAAAAACGTCATGTGGTGAAATAGGAAGCGTTCTTGATTTTGATCCAAAAGACAAGCCCGTAGTAGCCTTTATGTCCCTTCCTGGAAAGGTCGTAGATATTAGTGAAAATGTCAAGAAAGAATTGAACACTGATCAATTGTATTTCCTCAGAGTATGCTTGGCAGTCCAGAAAGGGTACCACAACAACAAGGATGTCCCTTTTCTACAAATGGCACAACCAGGAAATTTGAATCACAGTCGCTGGCTAACGAAAGCTAATAGAATTCTGCGACTATATATGTCCGAAACTGCTCCATCTGAACCTCTCATGCGAATAGTGAAATTTATTGTCAATTTCTATGGACCGTCATGGTTTTATATAAAGATTCACTCGTCATGCCAAGATGGTGCAAGAAATATTTTTTATATGCTCCAACTTCTGCAGGATTTGGATCTATCAGACCAAGAAATCATCTTTCCTGTCATTCAGAACAACAATTACTTCTCACATCCAGAAAATACTCCTAGCTGCTGTTGGTGATGATGATGAAGAAATCAGAAAGTTTGCAACAGAAAAAATCATAACTGCAAGACAAAATTTTCTCCCTTCCGAAGTGATTCGCACTATGGACAAGAATACTGTCTTTCTTCAGTCGTCTGCTACATCATATGCTGACATGATTGACTGGACAAAATGTAATTTGACGCCTCCCCCTCTTTTATCTCATATATTGAATCATGAATTGAAGATGAATAAGAAAATTACATTAGAACAATTTCCCTGTCATTCTCAAGCCGTTGAAAGAGCCATCAAAGATGTTTCTTCTGCCAGTTGCAAAGTGTTTGGTCACAAGTCCAGACATGGTATGGTACTACTGTGTAAAAAATCAAGGAAGGAATTGCCCAAGGTGCAAAGCAAAGCTGATTTCATGTGACTTCTTTTTATGCCCTCGCTAATACATTTCTAAACTTTTGGCTGGATGTTTTTAATAAAAAATAATTTCGAAAGTTGATTTTTGTCTTTGAAAAGGATAATTCAAATTTGGCCCTTCCTAATCACTGACGTTGTCAGGATATATTTCAATGCGGGATGAGGACACAGAATATACTATCTCAGCCCAAGAGAGTAAATAATATACTTATAAGCTCTTAAGAAAGCTACATCTAAATATGGACAAAGGCGCAAAACACATTCCGACACTAGCCAAATTACATTGTTTTCACACTTATGTTGAACTGCATTTTCGGAGAAAAGTTGGGAGCAGTAAATGTCCATAAATCTAAGTAAAATGGTTTGATTCGATTTTTCTATACCAAAATACAACTTTTTAACCATGTTTCCTTTCTTGAACTCAAAATTTATTAACATTCGACCCACCCTAATATTTAATTCAACCGCTCATTTGTATTTAAAGGCTGCTCAGCGCAGCTGACTTTGCACGCACTGCTGCTTATGGCTTAGAGGGAACATTGGTCGCGACCCGACCCTGTACCGGGTTGATATATAGCTTAAAAGAATGAAGATAAACAAAATCGTAAATAAAAGATCAAAAATGAAAAAATAGAACAATTAATTATTATTAATCAAAACTTTAAATAAATAAAGTAATCATTTTTTAGAATTTATGATGAAATTATTCAAAGTAAAAGTAAAATATTTATTTAAATACGTTAACAATACCTTTGTTAAAGCTTGTTTTTATTATTTTAAATAATATTATAAAAATTATAATGTAAGTAAATTTTTACACAACTTACGTATTTCAATGGCATTGTTTGCACGAAAAAAAATTGTGGGAAAATATTTTTCAAAACATTAATAATTTTTAATTAAATCGAAAATTTGAAGCTAGCCCACTTATTTAATGTTCTATTGTGTGAAGTTTTTTATTATATAAATTTCGTAAATTACGTTTGTGAGTAGTTATTATTTTTCTTCTCAATATGATTTGTTCTATCCACCTATACACCGTATTGTATTTTGTGATGTAATTATAATGGGATATTTGATTTCACTAACCTTTACCCTATATTATGTAATGCATGCATGTGATTTATTATTTTTGATTGTCTGGGTCCTCAAATTATGTCACTGATTATTATTTCCCAATAAGCTATTGCTGATTGCGTTGGTGTCGGCACACAGGGTACTATAAATACCATAATTTCTTAAATAAAGTTTTTGGAATTTATCAAATTATTCTTATTCTTTACATGCGACCACGCTTTCAACACAGGAATTATTACGGATTCTACCATAACCGAAAATCTATTGAATTGGAGACGATTTGAAAGAATTTATTGAGAACATTGAAGCATACCTTTCAATTATTCAGCTGGACAATAGCCAAAGAAAAGTAATTATTCGAGCTATTTGGACGAAAATAGCCGCAACAAATATGACAAAATTCCAGATGAACAAGATTATGCGAAAAGGCTTATATTAGCATTCGAAGACAACTTGGATTTAGCTAAAAATTTGCTAAATTATCGAAATAAAGAAGATGTAGAAACTTACATCAGTAAGATTGAAAAAGGTGTTCAGAAAATTTTGAAGCACAAGCTAACAATATCAAGTTTGACTATGTTCTTCCTAAAACATTGTCATGATAATGAAGACGAAAAAAGTGAAATAAAAAGATATGAAATTACTGAAGATTTGCTGAAAGTAAAATTATCGAAAGAAGATTTACGAAATGATTGAGAGCCAGTCCAAAAAAGTCCAATGGCAAATAAATATATTAAAAAAATTTTACAGAAAATGGATAAAGATAAATTCAAGATACACCAAGTTTCAGTCGTTGGAAATCCCTACTATGTGTCAATTGTGAAAAACGATCGATACAATAACAATGAGAAAAGAAATAATTATGGAAATCAGCGAAATCAAAGTGATAAAAAAATGAATTTTCAAAATTACAAAGAAATCAATTCCAAGGACGAGCAGATTATCAAAGAAATTTCAGTAGAAATTTCAGTGGAAGACCTCAAAATGGAAACTGGTATCAAAATCGAAGTTCAGATCAATATTCAAAAGTACAATGTTACGCATGCCGTGAAATTGGTCATATTCGACAGGAATTCCCAAATATTCGATGTTCGTGTTGTGGTAAAGCAGGTCATTTAAGTTTTCAGTGTTTTCAGAAACAGAATCACTACGAGATGAGATTACAAAGAGCTTCGAATTTAAACCATGGGAATTTTAATCAATAAAATAGAAATTCTAATCAAGAAAATGATCGAAACAATGGAGAAAACGTAGCTGCAGTATATGATGAAGATCCGAACGACTATGATGAACAGTCAGAAATCTCGGGAAATGCCAAAGCTCCAAACAGAGGGGATATGTTAGGCGCGATAAATCACATGAAAGCAATGATCATTTTTGAGTACCCTAAATGCTGAATGTAATGATTGTTTGTTGGATAATCTTAATGTTGATTTTTTCCCCAACCAAAAATTTGATGCTGATTTTTATTTGATTAATAATTGTAATACTGAACAAAATGTGAATGACTGTATATTCGTGAGTGATTGTGATAAAAATGATTGTTTTTTAAATATATCTAATAAAAAATTAAAATTACCGAGTGTTAATGTTATTAAAGAGATATATGTATGACATAAGATATTGTAATGTAGATGGTAGACCATTTAATAATGTTAGATTAAATAATGTGACTTTTAATTCATTATTTGACACAGACCAAAAATAAGTGTTTTATCCGAAACGATTGCTAAAAAATTGAATTTAAATTTTTTAATGAAGGAAATAGAAAGATATCTTGCGCAAACGGTAGTATGTTAGGGATTTTAGGGAAAGTTTCTCTAAGTTTAGAGTTCAACAATAAAGAAATAACTGGAAAATTTTTTACTGCTAAGGAAATATACCCAGAATTAATTGTAGGAATTGATATATTGAATTCTTTAAATATTAAGTTAGTTGAATTTTGTAATGAAAATGTTCTCAGTTTGCAAGCAAAATTTGGTAATAATTTAAAAGTAAATAATGAAAATAAATAATGAAAATAAATTTATGAATGAAATATTGAAAATAGAAAAATGCAATCCGATAAATGAAATAGTTGTTGAATTCTCAGATATTTTTATGTATAATAAATGGGATATAGGCAAAACAGATATTTTAAAGCACAAAATAGAAACTAATTGCAACCCAATACCAATTAAGCTGCGGCGACAACCAATGCATTATGAAGAAAAACTAGAGGAAATCGTTAAAAACCTAGAGAAAAATAAAATTATAGAGAAATGCGAATCACCTTGGAATTCACCAATAGTATGTGCCAAAAAAGGGAACTTCTGAAATTCGGATGTGTTTGGATTTTAGGATTTTAAATTCAAATACAGTTAGACCAGGTTTTCCAATTCCAATGTTGATGAAATGCCTATTATCAAGTTGAATTGGATGAGGAGAGTAAGTTAAAAACAGAATTTTCTACAAGATAGGGCAAATTTTGTTTTAATAGGATGCTTTTTTGAATAGCTGCCGCACCATCAACGTTTCAAAAACTTATGACATTAATAATTGGAGATATGATGTGAAATGAAGCATTAGTCTATTTAGATGACATATTGATCTTTTCGAAAACTATTAAAGAACAAAAAGAAAGAATAATTAAGCTTTTCCTTAGAATTAGGAAATCGGGACTAAAAATTAACCCTGAGAAATGCAAGTTCTTAGTACTTGAATTAAAGTTTCTTTGGACATATAATTAATGAAAAAGGTATTAAAACAGATAATTCTAAGATTGAAACAATTAAAAATGTAAAGCAGCCTAATTGTGTGAAACATCTTAGGAGTTTTTTTAGGATTATGTAATTACTATATAAAATTTATTCAAAACTACTCAAAAATAACTAGGCCATTGGAATCTTTGATTGGAGGTAAAAACAAAAGTATTATTTGGACATCACAATATGAAAAAGCTTTTAACGAGTTAAAACATAGTTTGATCAGTGCACCATTACTATGTCATCCGTATTTTAATAAAACGTTCATTTTAGATACAAATGCTAGTTTCGATTGTATTGGCGTTGTTTTATCGCAAAGAGATGACAATAATGAAGAAAAGATAATCGCATATGGGTCAAAAAGTATGAATAAACATGAAATTGGGTACTGCATAACAAGGAAGGAATTATTATCTGTTTTCCATTTTACACAGATTTTAAACATTAACTCTACGAGAAAAAAATTATTTTAAGAACTGATCATAAGGCAATCACATTTATGTTAACTACAAAAAAACAAATTACAGCTCAGTTTCAAAATTGGATAAATTTTTGGTTCTTGTTTGATATTTCCTCCCACTTAAAATTAAATTAAAAATTAATATAAAAATTAATATAAACAAGACCTATACCCTTAGACGCTGTATCCCTAGGGGGTCAAAACTAACCTTTTTGGTTCTTGTTTGATATTTCCTCCCACTTAAAATTAAATTAAAAATTAATATAAAAATTAATATAAACAAGACCTATACCCTTAGACGCTGTATCCCTAGGGGGTCAAAACATCCTGTCGGATAGTCTACGACTATATAAGGTAAGACGAATAAATATTTTGGTTCTTGTTTATATTAATTTTTATATTAATTTTTAATTTAATTTTAAGTGGGGGGAAATATCAAACAAGAACCAAATTTTTTAAGTAGTTTGGACATGAAATTAGAATATCGCAAAGGTGAGAAACACAATAATGCCGACGCACTATCACGACTGAATATAGGAAATTGCACACAATGTGAGATGAATCATATTGATGCTAAAGCAGAAAAAATTAAAACTAAAATTTTAGCAATGTCAATAGAAGATCAAACTTTTAAATGGCAAAATAATTCTGAAGAAATAATGGAAATAAAAGAAAATGGAATTATTATGACTCATAATAAAATATATATACCATATATGAAAAACAATTTTATACTAGAAATCCATTAAGAATTGTGTCATACAGGAATATATTGGTTTTTGTGGCCCTTTAAAATGACACCATCTGGCAAAAGATATGTGATGACTATAATAGATCATTTTAGTAAATATATAGTGTTAAAAGCTGTAAGAACACAAGAAGAAAAGACAGTAATTGATAATGTGAAAAGTTCGTGGATATTGAAGTTTGGACCACCAATGGAAATTCATGTCAATAACGGAAAATGTTTTGAATCTAAAGTTTTTAAAAATATGGCAGTAAAGTATCACTGGAAGATAGTTTATTCAAGCCCTTATCATCATCAATCTAATGGATAAATTGAAAGACAATTTAGAACGCTAAGAAACTGGATTTCATGCTGTCTGGAAGAGAAACAATTTAAGACATGGGAAGAAGCATTGCAATGAATTCAAAAATGTAGTCAAGTATAAAAGTTAGTCCTGTTGAAGTAATATATGAAAGGAAATTTTGCAAAGAGCGTTTTACTAATGATCCAGAAATTGATACTAAAGAATCAAGGAAACATGAAATAGCATTTAATATTAAATCATTGAACCGTATGAATAATTATAATCAAGAAAATCTAATACATAGATCTTTCAGAGTCGGTGAATTGGTAATTGTCAAGGAAGATATCAGAAACAAGCAAGATAACAGGTATTGCGGACCTTTTGAAATAATGGGAAAATATAATAAAAATAGTTATTTATTAAGGAATACTGATAATAAATGTATTACTAGAAATGTGGAATGGCTAAAGCCATTTATAACGAGTGGGATGTGATGTAATTATAATGCGATATTTGATTTCCCTAACCTTTACCCTATATTATGTAATGCCTGCACGTGTGATTTATTATTTTTGATTGTCTGGGTCCTCAAATTCTATATAAGCTATTGCTGATTACGTTGGTGTCGGCACACTTGGTACTATAAATAGTACCATAATTTCTTAAATAAAGTTTTTGGAATTTATCAAATTATTCTTATTCTTTACACATTTCATTAAAAAACTGCCTATAATATAAAAAAAGCCATTGAGATATATTAAAAGATTCATATAAACTCCTGTAAGCTTGAAAGTGTAAGGAAATTGAAGAAAGAAATTCGTAAGTTCTAATTGTTTATTATTAATAATTGCTATTAAATTATTGTTAAAAAAATCAACCATAAAAACATGGTTTTTAAAACTCTATTTAACTCTCTTAATTTCAACATATCTTAGATATAATCTCTTTAATCCTAAGTTTGTGAATAGATAAGAATTTATATTGAAATAAGGAAATAACACTAGATTTGACATATCAATATTTTAAACATTGTTTGTGGGTTTATTTGCCACCTTTCGGGAATACAGCTAGTAAACTATTAAAATTCACGAATAAATAAATATTTTAAAGCTCATATAAAAAGCTTTCGTTCACAAATAACTTCCCAAAAAATTTTTTATGTGATTTTAGTAATTTTTCTCGATCCGTGAATTTGATAAATCCTTTTTTCTGAATTTTTTAATACTTAAAAATATTTAACTTTACATTTAATATTTCCAATATTAATTATGATTTGATGCTTTTTTTTATATTTCCAATAATTTCCAGTAATTTTCTAAAATTGTTAAAACAAATAATAATTTACATTGCTCCCCTCTTATACTCATGGAAAAGTAGAACGCGGTAAAGCGTTTAATATATTCCCAAATTGCATATATTTATTATTATAGGATTGCCGCATGTATTGTAGGTGTTTGTATTTTAGTTTCTTACCAAAATGATTTTTCTGCTTTTTTATAGAAAATTCCCTTAATTTTACGAATAATTATTAAAAATCACTAGAAAATTATTATAATCACTTTAATCATGCTAGAAAATAGGAAATTATGGACCATTGGGTTGGTAAATCTTGATACTATTTATTAAATTATTTAATATTAATATTACCTTACATTTTTTGAAAAAACTTTGTAATTAAAGAATTTAAAATGTTAAATTTCTATAATTTGATAAAATAATTTATACAATTATCTTTAAGCAATAATTTACTCATTTTTCTTTATATATATTTTATTAAATTTTATTAGTATTATGCAATAATCTCCAGATATTTCGATGTTTAAAGCACTTTGGGATATATTAGTGAATATACAAAAGTTTTTCAATTGTTATCTTTGACCTTTTTAATTTAAATTACAAATTTCTTATATTGTAAATTATAAATGGAATCAAATTTTAGTGTATTCTATTTACGATATTATCTTTGAATTTTCTCGAGCTTTCATTCAAAATTTTAATCTACAATAAATTTGTGCACATTCAAATTAATAAATTTTAATACTCTACTAAAACCACAGTTAACATAATTCGGAGCATAATTAGACTATTAAAATATTTTATAATTAATTCCATGATCCAAATTTAAAATTCAAATTACACTACAGTCATACCCCGGATAACGTTACCCCGAATAAAGTTGTTTCGCTGTAACGTCGGTCCACCATGGTGAAAAAGGATCTTTTAAATCTTTTAAATCTATTTAATTGCGAATTTTTTTCTTAATTATAATTGCTTCGTATAACGTTGTTTCGGTTAACATCGCGTTTTTCTGGAACCATTTAACAACGTTAACCGGGGTATGACTGTACTATTATACTATACTATATATACAGTTTAAAAATAAAATAGCGTTTTCGATAATCAAGATTGTAATATTAAATAAGATTAAATAAAACCAAAAACCAACAGACAATTATTGAAAATTATCAACAAGGGTCAATAGTTATTATTTATAAGTCTAACTAAATTTTGTAAATCAAAATAAAATATATTTTTTAAGAATTATAAGAATAAATGTATTTCACTAACAGCAGTGGAAAGAAAACTCCTAGACAATACATGTACCTAAATAAAAAGTAAAATTAGTGAAAAATTAAACTTTATTCACCCGCAGAGTAATTATTTTAGAAGAAATATTAATCATTTTTAATATTTAAATTTAATTATTGCTCGTTTAAAGTACTTTAAAACATTAAAACAATAACTTTTATTAAAAGATTTGTTTGATGAAATATTTAATATGTCATGTACATGATCTAAAATATTTTTCACTGTATGAATATGTGAATATACAAAAGTTTTTCAATTGTTATCTTTGACCTTTATAATTTAAATTACAAATTTCTTATATTGTAAATTATAAATGGAATGAATTCAGATTTAATTTCATTTTATCCAATAAATTCATTAATTATTTTTCTTGGTAATTTTTAAGAATTTCCATTTATTATTTATAACATTACGAATGTTGGTAGGTAGATCGAACGTACTGGTGCAGTCCTCAGTTAAGAACAGTAGCTGAAAACTAGTAATAATAGATATATTCCCTATGTTCTATTATGTTAAACTTGTTTTGATTTCAACCCAGAATTGGATAATCTCCGTCTTTATGAAAATTAATAATTTGATAGACTAAGAAAATAGAAAATAATAATTATAACTATTAAAACTCTCAATAGTGTTTGGCTTTTGAATATTTGAACCTATTGTATTTATTATAAATGATTGCTTCATTGATGGATGTATAATATAACAAAATAGAATGACCGACAAGAAAATATATTGAGAATTTACACCTTCAACTTCAGAGCATCGTTTGGTGCCAAATATTAGTCAGAGGCAAAGTTGACTTTAATTTTTTTAGTTGAAACAATCTTACTTATACGTGCATACACATGAACTTTGAACTTAAACTCAGATGTAATAATATCACATAAATCGAATTAAATAAGAAGCACGATAGTTTATCACACCATTATAATAGAGAGATAAAATTAATATTAAATTTGCTTTAAATAAAAATAAATAATTTTAGCTTTCTTTATTTGAAAAATTCCAAGTGTAAATGAATAATTTATTAAGTATGTGGGAAAATCGACACATGTTGGAAATTCGAGTGGTAAACAAGTGGATAATATAATAAGACTTCCTTTCAAAATTATTATTTTTAAATTAGCGAAACGACATCGGTGAATAAAGGTGAGAGGGTGCCTATTCAATTATTTTGTTTTCAAAGTTTTGATCGATGCTAATTAAATTATGTGAGTAAACGGAACGAATAACAATATAAAAGTTAACGATAATATTGGGTCAATGTCAATTAGTCGGAGAAAAATCATTGCCAAATACGATAAAGCGGTCTTCTTTAGAGTCATTTGCTTTCGATTATAGTTCATCTACCGGTAAAAACCTTTACCGTTTACTGGTAAATTTGACATTTTTTACGTTACCGTTTACCGGTAAAAATATTTACTATTTTACCGGTAATGCGATTAATGTGCAAAATAAAAAAGAGCAAAGAAAGAAAAAAAATTGTGTAAACCAAAGCACTGCGACGATGACTAGTGTGTGCTACTAGCCTACTACTTTTTATTTAAAATAAAAAACTACCGTTAGTCTCTCAAATTTGTTTTTTTATGACAGAAAAATTTGTTTGTTTTTCTAATTTTTGTCGATGACAATTTTCAATTGTTCTGTCTTGTGTGGTTTGTGATGTGATGNACATAATACATATATTACATTAATATATCGTGATAAATACATAGAAATATGCAAAATTTCACAAGTAATATAAGATTATTAATATAAAAGTATATTAACAGGAAATTAATATTTTTTAATAAATAGAATATGGGTTCTTCAAATGTTTGGGAGCATTTTGAAATGCGAAAAGACAGTAATAAAGAAGCTATATGTAAATTATGTAAAACATCTATTAAATGTGATGGTGGTTCAACAGGTGGAATGATTTCGCACCTTAAACTTGTACATAAAATTTTGATCAAAAAAGCAGCTGATGATCCACAGCACTTCTGCCTCTAGATTAAAAAAAATAAATTATTAATATCGAGTTATTTACAACTTGAAACTTTAGAAGAGATTGTGTCTAGACTAATTGCTTAAGATGGTTTCTCTTATTTTGGCGTGACAAATTCGTCTTTCATTCGCCAAAGTATAAATAAACTAGGATACAAGCTGCCATCAAATTCAACGGTCGCAATGGAATTGGTAAAAAGTTATTACGAAAAAATAAAAATACAACTTGTAGAACAATTACAGTCCAAAATGTCTATTGGAAAACGCTTTTCGCTTTCTGTAGACGAATAGACAAGCATCAAAAATAGAAGATATTGTAATATTATTTTGTATGATAACAATGAAAATTACAATCTTGGTTTAGCAAGAATCACTGGAAAATGTGATGCAAAAAATATTTAGGCAACAATAAGAAACCGATTAAATGAGTTAAAGTAGATTTTGATCATCATATTTTATGTTCAATCAACGATGGTACGGCAGTAATGCAAAAATATAATAGAGAAAGTCCAGTTGAACCGGTGTTATGTTTAAACCATGCATTACATTTATCAGTGACAAAGTTTTTCTACCAAAAATATGTTGATGTAATGAAACTGATCAGAGTTTAATTGAAAATAAGAGACATTATTTTAGAATATGACAGTAACACTGGCATTGATGATGGTGATTCGGTTGAACCAGATGACCATATGGTAATTGAGAAAATAAACGAGCCATTTGAAAATGATGTATATAGTCATTCAATTTTTTCTTGCAATTGCAAGCCTTACACAGCGTCATTACATATTTTCGATTATAGCCATTGAAAAATGATTTTTTGCAAGAGAAGATAAAAATTCGACTTAGAAAAAAACTAGAATTAAAAATAGATATAAAGACACGTTGGAACTCCATCGTCCCCATGATAGAAAGATTTTTATTAGTAAAAGAAGAAGTAAAAGAAGCTTTAGAATATTTTAATTCTCTTCAATTCTTCTCCAATAAATGAGAAATATTTGATAAACATTTAAAGAATTTTAGAGAGAGTTCGGATTGCCGCAGAAGCCTTAGCAAAAAATGATGCTACATTATTTACCACAGAAAGTGTAATTGAATTGTTATGTTCAACTTTGGAAAAAAATAGCGATTCACAAATATCCTCTAACTTCATAGTTTGTTTGAAAAGAGAAATTCCATTTCCAGTAAACCAGTAGGATTATCATCATTAGTCCACAAAGAGTTTTATTTTTTGAAGTATCCGGGGAAAAAAGTCATAATCTCACATTGTTGTTCGAAGCTCTGCAAACCGCAAAACCAACATCTACAGCCAACGTAAAAACATTTTCCATAGCGAGCCGAGTTTGCATTAAAATAAGAACTAGGTTATCGGATGAAAATTTGAATATTATCGTTTTCTTAATATTTCCTTTTGAAACAAAATGGTACTATAGATTAAGAGATGTTGTGTAAATTTATAATTTGGATTTTTGTATTTGTTCTTTTCTTGAATGTTTTTTTTATTTGATCGATTTTTGTATGAACTAAACAGATATTAATGTTTTTTTCAATTAAATCATGAATTTCTTTTAATTTATTTCAAAAGCTTATTATCGAAATTTACCGGTTTGTACCGGTAGTACGATTGAAAATTTACTGTTTACCGTAATTGAAAATAGACGATAATTGAGGAACTATACTTTCGATTGATATTGAAGAATAAAGAACTAAGAGTGTAATCTAGAACTTTGTATTAAAATTTGTTGGCATTTAATAAAGTGTTTTATTTTGGGTTTTATTTTAATAATGGAGACAAAGAGCACGAGAAGTCAGAATCAGTACCGACTTTAGAAGTAATAATCCAACAATATTTATTTACAAAGTATATCTTCACCATCTATATATTATACTGTTGGGTATTTTGTACAAGTCGGTATCACAGTCTGACTCCTTGGTGTCCTTTGAAAGTAATTTAAACAACCCAACACAATAATCTTTATTCGAGACTAATACAATTACACTTTTATCGATTATACTCTTCAATGAAACAACCACAACTTTAAACAGCTCTTTTGCTCTGCACTTTTCAATACCAATGTAAATATTACACAGGGATTAATCTTCCAACGGGAGATGTCCCTTTCTGGCACGCTCGATTTGGAAATATTCAGTTATCACTAAGTTCAAATTTTTCTTTGTTTACTCTCGTTAAATTGTTTGTTTACTTTTCTTCGACCAACCGGTATTCTGTTTACTTACCGGTCGCTTTTAAACCATCTCCTAATTTGATTTTACTGTGTCAAATTATTTCGGATCCAATTTCCCTCGGGCTTCCTCTTGACACTCTAATTACTTTAAAGAATTTGCTCGTCTTCTTTGACGGCTTGTCCCAATTTAATTATTCATCGGCTAATTTAACTGCCTCTACTAACGTGGTGATCATTCAGGTTCTCTCACATTGCTCGGGTTTTCCATTAGCTCCGGTTCTTCATTAGTTAATTAATTTTTAATTAATTTTAGTTTTTAATAATTTATTCCGTCTATGGAACCCCCATTGTTTTTATTTTATTATATTTGAACTAGTCTCATTATTCGGCATCCAACCATACCAATTTCTCCCGGAAAATGTTCATTTTTAAAATTTTTGATTTTTTAATTAATATTTTTTGTACTTTCAAACATTATTTTGAATTTTCACATCATTTTTTGTACTTCTATTGTTGAACCCCAACAATACTATTACCACATATAACTGTATTAATGAAATATTAATTTCATGAAATCTTAAAAAAAATCATTATTATTATTTAATTACTTTGCGCCCATGGCAGTCATCGAAAATTTCGAGCTCACAAAGTACTATAAAACAGGAGCTTTAATTAACTCGTTTTTAACGTGTATATAATTTGTGATCATAATGAACAGATAACTCGTTCTGTTGTGGGATATTTATTCAGAGCCGTAGCTAGGGGGTGGCGAATGGGACGACCGCCCCTGGCGCCGAGTCAAAGGGCGCCAAAACTGTGAAATGAACATTAAATTTTTTTTTGCTTTTCTTTCTTTTTTTCATATTAAATTTTTATATTCTGCTTTCCATGTTTACTGTTTTCAAAAGTTAAACTAAAACAAAACTGTTTTGCTGATCTATCTAAAGGTTTTTGCAAACGGCCGACTAAATCCGAAAGTGGCTGATCATGAAAACAGTTTTGAGCATAGAAAATGCTACTTAGCCTGGAAAGATCTTAAAAATCGTTTGAAAGAAGGAAGGATAATTGATGATTGATAGCTCTACGCCAATGAATCTCTTACAATTAATTCATTCATATTCCTTAGTTCCAGCCTATCCAAACATAGAAATCGTCCTTCGAATTTTTCTCACGTCGCCAGTTACCGCTGCCATTTGTGAGCGAAGTTTCAGTAAACTCAAGCTTATAAAAATTATTTAAGATCGTCCATTGGCCAAGAGCGCTTGTCTAACTTGTCAATCGAATATGCTCTGGCTAAGTCTATAAACTATGATGATGTTATTGATAACTTCATCTCTGCGAAAGCAAGAAAAATTCGCTTAAAATAAACAATCTTTAATTTCTTTTATTTAGAATTCAATGTTAAATGTTAAAGTTGATCACTTGATCTTTTCAAATATATTATAATAGTAACCTTAATAGGAACTTAATGATCAAAACTCTGAACTTAGGTTTAATAAATACGGAGTAAATAAATTTTCAATATTAATGTCTATACACATGTATAATAAATGTTTATAATTAATTGGTTTTCGTTATAATATAACTTTGGTTAAGCATTGTATAGCTTTGCATCTTAATTTGACTCTTCAAGACCAATTCCATTCCTGTAAGTACATAATTAATGGGAGTGGTGGATTCTTTTGGCACCAGGGGCGCCAAATTTCAATCTTGCCACGGCCGCCATTTCCCTACCTAAGGCTCTGTATTTATTTTATAGATATATTATTGATGTCTTTATACTATTTTATTGATGAACAATGATAAATACTTTATTTATTGGAGGCCTATTTATTCTTTTTGCTTATGTATTTATGTTTGAGATTTAATTGGTTTTAATTGTGGTCTATGTATTTATGTATCGGTGCACACTTAATTATTTTATAAACGACATATATATTTTAAAAGGGTAAATTTCTTTTAAAGTAAAAAAGATTAAATTTATTCGAAATTATTAAAATGAAAATTAGTAACCTAAAACATAACAACCTAAGAAAAAAAAAGAAAATAACTTAAAAAAAATCTTGAAAAATAACAATTCTTAATAATAACGATAATGGTAAAATTAATTAATTTAAAACAATTTTTATAGGTAAATACATGTTTATTTTATACACTTAAAAAATATATCCATTTAATTTCTAACAGTAGAAAATAAGTATAAATAGCGGCCAAAAAATCATTCTTTCGCACAAAAATTGTTTACCACTTATACAGTCAACTAAAAAGGGAAAATCCTTATTAGTTTTTATAATAGAACACGACACGACAAAAACGTTCGAAAGTAGCATGCAACATAACATTCAACACGCATCATTCATTTCAGTGAAATCATCTTTTAAAGGAATTTGTATTGGTAAATATTTTACGAACCTGATTTTTTTTTCATATTTAATAGACCTATATTTTAGCCAGTGCAACGTTGGGAATCTCAAACAGTGAGACCTCAACAATAACACAGTGAGCACATTGGTTGGGTCATTTCTTGTCACAGTTCAGAAATTAAGTCTCAGAAAAGTTGTTGGAAAAATTCATGTTATTGATTATTAAGAATATATAATAGATAAATTTTCACAGAGATATGAAGTCAAAAACAACAGTTGGTGATAAAATTTTTTTTTTTAATAAACTCGAGAAAATTTATCAGTTAAATTATGATCAATATAAGTAAAAATCATATTATTATTGCTTTAAACTAGTGGTGGCCAACCCAAATCAATCGGAGGGCCAAATTTTCGGAAAAATACTATCACGGGCCACAATAAATTCATTTAAATAAATATAACTCGTT
This sequence comes from Schmidtea polychroa, assembly GCA_959609185.1. Taxonomy (NCBI): domain Eukaryota; kingdom Metazoa; phylum Platyhelminthes; order Tricladida; family Dugesiidae; genus Schmidtea; species Schmidtea polychroa. The sequence continues at coordinate 7,342 of CAUHTR010005022.1, read as the reverse complement.
TTTACGATTCAAGTAAACTTAGAATCAATTTTTTAAATTAAAAACATGCTTAATTCGAATATGAATTCTAAAAAATTTATTGATTTGATGTTTAAAATTGTGTCCGGGCCACCGGTTGGCCATGGCTGCATTAATCAAAAAATTTCAATATATTGTTAAGAGTTCGTTAGTGTTGCCAGCATAGCAGACAATGGTTACCATTTTATTTCCTCAAAAGGTATTTCAAAAATATTCTAAAATCAAATTTGTGGTGGGTTACAGGTACTGCAAGATCTCTACCTCCTCATGCTGTTTCCAGCGTAACCCAGAATACAATTTATAGCTGACCACTTGATACCCGTTGAGCAATCAACGTTGGTACTGTATCCAGGGTTTGGGTACTAGCAAAAAGTGAGCATGTTTAACATACTATAATTGTCTAGCACCCACTGGGGTTCACGGACTGCCGATAGAAGGCCTATGTCCGATTTCTTTAGGTCCCCGTTACGACAATTAACGTTATGGAAAAATCAAAATACCCAGATATGAATGTACCAGTAAAGATTTATTCGAAAACATAATCAGAACTTATAGTGTCTTGGTCGATTTTTTCGGAGTAGGCTCTGACCAGTAGAATGAAGTGTTAATTGGGCCTAGCAGGCTTGTCTTATTCTCGCCCGCGCCCCTTGCCCGGCCGGATCTTCTTCCTCGGGATTATCGGTGGTGCGTAACTCCTTCGGTTTGTGGAGCAACTCACTCATGGGCCGGACCTTGGAGATGACCTCTCGATCAAGATCCTGTTGGTGTACCTTGATCTCCAGCTCCTTCACCCTCAGGCGGAGGGTCCGCAACTCAACCTGATACTGTGTACTCTGGAGTTGCAGTTGAGCGATCAGCTTCATCCGTTTTTTCATTTCTGCTGGCGGGAACCAGGTACATTCAAAATTCCGGCAATGGGCCTTAATTCGTGCTAGCTTGGCCCGGTATTCCTCTGCCTGCTGTTGCGCCCGCTCTCTATCTGCCCGCATCTCTTCTAGGAGCTTTAACACTAAAACAAAGATAACATCAGTATCTTTCCGCGCTATCGTCAATGTATTCGTACTCTATAACGACCCTATCGCTAAATGAGCCACCATCCTCACATCGCAACCCGCATTTATGTGCATCTAAACCCCGCTCTAACTCTAGGAGTCTCTCCAAAGTCTTATGGTGTTGGTAGGGATGGTCTCGAGATATCAGGAAATGTAGAAATACAAACACTTAGATGTATAGTGGGCCAAACTATATGAGGAAAACTATAATTGGAGTATGAATAATAGCTGCCCAATAACACCATATATGCATAATTGATGGGTATGTTAGTTAACTTTAATTACAAAAATAAAGAAAATACCAACAATTAGATTGATATACAAGATATAAATGAGTAATACTCTACATTAAAAAGGACGTCTATCACGTCAGACAATAATAATACTGTACACATTTAGTAATCGAAACCGATACATGCAAATCAGAATGTTTATTAAATCAAGTCCTGGTCATTTATTATAATTTAAATGTGAATTTGCCCAAGGCACGACGCACAGTGCTGTCCTTTGGTCCGGCTATCGCTTTGACTGAGCTGGACGGATCTTCCGTGGACGACCGCGTTTTCGCGGCTGGTCCGGCCCTCGCGGAGGGCTTCTCTGGCATTGCAGCCCACGGCGAAGGGCTGCGGTCCGCTTAGGATGGCATTGGGCTCGAGCGTAACCGTCGATGTCCTCGAGCTCGCCGGCCAGGGTTGCTACTTCGAGCCGGTGCAACCGGTCCACCCCCTCCTTCGCATAGTCGAATGCGTCGATCAAAGCCAACGAGGTGTAGTTAATGTAGAGTTCCACCTTCGGGATCACTGGAATTATGTTCTGGTAGGTCAATCATGGATCTTGTACCAGATCCATCTGGACCTTAGCCGGGCGATTTCTGCGTCCTCCCTCAATCGGACGGCTTCGCCTGCCTCCTCGTGGGTCATTTCGAGGCTCAAGTTGGTTGACGAATGACCCCTCTGTACATTCCTTGGCTCAGTGTTGGACATGTCTGTAATGATGAGGAAAAATATCAAAATATTTACAAGTGCGTCTGGAACCATGTATTAGTCGTGATTTTTACCATTAATTCGGTTAGATTTTCCTTTATTATGTATTGCGATGTATTAGTTAAGGTGAGTCGAATCTTTGTTAAAAATAATGCCAACGTGAGTAGTATTAATAATGATAATAATAATACACGATATCAATAACATCAATAATAATAATGACAATAATAATAAGGGGAATAACCTTAACAATAGACATAGGATGATGGTAATGATAATATTAATAATAATTATAATACTAATGGCTAAAGAAATGGTCGTATTCGTAGATTTATATTTTTATCAGATGACCGTATACACGGTTTGGGAATTCATCTATGAAAAATTATGAAGTTTTATCCGTAAAATGAAATTTAATATAATCTAATTCGGCATACTCAAGAAATGGTTAACGGTTACGTGATTTGAGGGGGAAGGAGGGGTCGTTCATCGAAATTCATAATTTATATTTCTGAATATAACCCATGTAGAATGGGTAGTAGGACAAGTTGATGATAATATAAACATAACGATGATAATGATAATGCTATTAAAAGGAAATATCTTTATCGTTACGGAAAACAGTTTTTGGATCTGAAATCAATTAATTGTTGAGGAAAAGGGGAAAAAAATCTTTCTTGACTTTAATGATACATTAAATTATTGTTCAATTTTTGGATCGATTAATTTGTAAGAGGAAATTTTCTTAATGTGTTATACTACATTAAATTGTCGTTCAATTTTGGATCGATTGATTGGTAAGAAAATTTTTCTTGATGTTTTATACTACATTAACTTGTTGTTCAATTTTGGATCGATTAACTGGTAAGAAAAATTTTTTCTTGATTCTAATAACATGTTAACTCATTGTTTAAGTAGGTGAAGAAAATCAGTCAATCCTACTAAATCTTGAAGATTGTTCTCTCACGTATGGATTTTATTCATTATTGTTTGATGTAATTCTAATGTTAGTTTGCAATTTCAGTTTTCAATTTTTGTAATCAATTTGGTTTTACATTTCTGTCAAGTTCACTATTGATCTAATCCAACGGGGTTCATCAGGGATTCATTCGACAATCAGATCTCCTAAATGCACATTTAGAGCTATTGACTAACCTTCAATGTTGCGGCAGAAATTCATGAACAGAGATGGAGATTATATCTTTCACGGTTCCATGGAAATATAATTCTTTAGGAGATTTTCTACCATTTGCAATGCATGTTCAGGTGTATTTGACTATTTACTCTTTGCTATTCACTCTGTGGATGTTTGATTTCTCTTAAGTGATGCAAATTATCGAATTGGCAATTACAAAAACTATTCAATCACATGATTTCATGCAGTTCGAAGTGGGCATTTTTTAGTAAATATAATAGAACTTCTCTTATAAATTGGAATACATATCATAATAGTATTTTGTAGTCAAGGTATATATTTGTAATTTACCTTATCAAAGCTTGGCAAATATCCTCTACGGATTTCCCTTAAATAGACAAAATCCAGCTATAAATTTCATCGTATAAATCAAAAAAAAAATAAATCTTTTAATACAATTATGTTTGTCATATAGGTAACTAATTTCAAATATAATTTATAATAATATAATTTATAATATAATTTATATAATATAATAAAATAATTTCTGTTCATCATCAAACGGGGACTAGTAAATTTTAACGACATAAAGATAAATGATTTTACGAAAAGCTTTTAGTTCACTATCGAATTACAAGATATATATATATATATATATATATATATATATATATATATATATATATATATATATATATATATATATATATATATATAAAGATAAATAATTTTACCAAATGATTTTCGGTCACCATCGAACGGGAATTAGATTACCTTTATAGTAATTAGATTGCTAGAATTTATGAATTAAGATTGAGTATTAATTGTAGTAATATGTCTAATTAGCCGACTACTGAGAATCTTTGTAATAATTTGAGTTTGGGACATTTCCCGTTTAAATTTTCCTACTGATGTGTCTCCTATAAGATAGTTGAGTGTTTATTTTAGGTATGTCATTTACCGAAAAGTCGAATTAATTAAAATTTTCCTATTTTCCCGACTCAACTGAATACGGTACGATAGGCCTTATTGTAATATGTTTCCGCGATTACTATCCCAAAATTTATTTCGTCCGCATAGTCCCTGTGACTATGCCAACTACCGGGATGGATTTACCCGCCCTACTCATGGTTAGACACCATTTGTTCGTGGCGACCTCCGGTTAAAGATTGAAATTTTAATGCATGTAGGGTCGTAGACCCGAATTTGTGCATGTAGACTATTAGTTAGAAACAAGGCTGATCAGTGTCGCGAATACAACCCGTCCACGACGACGCTGGTCACTCTTGTTGCGTAATAGTAGAATAAATGTGATAAAAAGACAAAAAATAATCAATATAATGAAACATAATAACAAAATAACAGTTATAAAATGAATACAATCAACAGTCCTTGCTTTCAGTATCGTTTAGATTTTCTGTGAAAATTTTTGGCATACAAAAAGATTAAATTGTGACTAAATGCGTCGGTATATATACCTATTTTGTACACGTGTATGTATTGATGCATTAAAACAAACTCGAATTCTTTTTATTCCAGAATTTTCTATTTTGTAATTTTGATATTTTTAATGGCAATTTTCGTGCCATAATTTTTTAATTATTTTTCGTTAAATTCACGTCCATGATGGATTAGAACGGTTCCAGAACATTCCATGTTAATTTTAATTTAATTTTTATTTTAACTGATATTTTCTGAATTTCTTTCTAAGATTTTTTTATTTTTATTACTAATTTATTTATTTTTCTAACTTTTATTGTTCTAGATGGCTTTTGTGATGGTCATCGCCATTTTATGGAATGTTCTGGGGTTTCTGGAATTCTTTACTGTTTTTACCGTCTTTTAAGTTATTCGAGTCTGTTTTTGTAACTCTATGTTTATTTGGTTATTTTTGAGTTTGATTTTGCATAACTTCTTGCGTTTGTATAATTTATTTAATTTCTGTGTTTATATTTTTGTTGTTTTCTCCTTTAATAATATTGTTTAATTGGTGTACTCTGTAATATTTAACTATACTTTTTGCGTGTTATGTACCTACGCATTCCAGTCACAATTAGAAGTTTGGGTCTAGGAGTCAGTTCTAGCCCAACATTTGATAGATTTTCGTTAGACTTTGATGAAGATGAAAATTAAAATAATCAATAAATTTTAATAAAAATTTGATAAAATATTATTAAATCATATAAATTCAATAATTGGCACAAAAGTAATCAAAAAAAAAATAATAACATATATGATTCTACAAAGTCAAAAATCTTTCCTTATTTTTCTGATATTCATTCCAACGAATTATAGCATAACTAATTAATGATGAGATAAGTAATTTCATTTTAATAAAATTATTTACTTTAAATAATCGAATTCAATAACTGATTTCTGATATTGCCAAATACTCCAAATACACCACAGCAAATGGGACGCCTATTTTGTGATGAGTTAAATAATTTCAAAAAAATAATACAAAAAGAAAACCAGAGAAACTTGTTGACCATTTATAACCAACGATCAATTCTTTTTCATCTACTTGACTAGAATCACCATTACAGGAATGCCCGTTGACTACATTCAAATTGAGACGCGTCTCAAGATAAAGCCGAATCCATTTCCTTTGAAAGACTTCGTCAGGATACAGAGAATAGTCAATTCTTCCAATCCTTAACAGCTCACATTTTATTCCAAATTTTTACTTTTTCATATACTTTGATAAAATTTCTAAGGAACTCAATCAAAGGTTTTGGATTTTAAAAGGTATCTTTAAAATAATATCGGATAGAGGAAGTAAATAAAATTCCAATTTATCAATTGCCTTGAAAAGAAAATTTGAAATAGATATCGAATGCAAAAACCATTAACCTAGCAAATCACAATTCCTAAGGGCAAATTAAAAGTATATTTTTACTAGTTCAATTTTTGAAATTCTTAACTGGAATTTCCTAAATATGAACGGTTGAATTTCAGCGGCAAAACAGTGAGGTCGAGTGACACGTAAAATTCATTAAATGTCATGATAATGAAGGATTTTTATCAATTAGTAGTATATAGTCATTCGGCAGCGGTTTTTGATAGAATTAATCAAATATTAATTAACAAATGTACTAACTGTTCCTTTAGTTTCAATGTTATTTTTTCGTATTCATTACGAGGCATATATCGATAGATCGTCTTAAAAATGTTAAAGAAAATCGAAAAAGATAAAAGATTTCAATAAAGAAATTTCGATAGAAGAATTCAAAAGACCACTTTATACAATCTCTCAATTATAATACAATATTCAAGCCTACCAACAGCGCCAGTTTTGCCTGCCAGTGTACTCAATTCCCTACAATGGTTGCCTTTCACTGTGTTGGGATAGAAAGTATTTTAATCAGAGTAAAATCTATTTTTAAGTTTATCGTTTTAAACAATTATATTTTATAATAACAAAAGTGGACAGCGGAGCATTTAGGATTTTGAAGGGATAACTATGTTGCAAATGGGACAAAATTTATAAAACCGAGTCAGTCGAAAAGCACCCTGAAAGGTTTCAGTCGATATTTATTAGTGTGAACGATAAAGCTTATTCTAGGAAATTTTTGGACTTTCATGATATCATTTTGTCAGTATTAGCTAAAGAAGGATTATTCCCAACTGTTTATGATCTTACAGATTTTTTAAAAATGTCACGTAAAATCCATTACATCTGATTGGAAAAATTCGTCAAAAATTAATTTATTTATATTTCAGCTTACAGAAAATATATCAGAGTTATTCAACCGAATAATTCATAATTATCTGTAATCCATAAGTTCCAAAAGAGATAATAATGTCAGGACATTTCTAGTCTTAATGAATTAAATCTATAGAAATGTAAATCTAAAATTATTTGATCTTTTAAAGCAAGTATGACTGGGTACGGGTAAATCAATTTAAACATGAAGATAAATTGATCCCGAATGGCACTGAACTATTTATTTCATGCTTATCAATTATGATAGCTAAAATATCCCATCCAGGCAAATTGACCACAATTACACTGACTAGTATTAGTGATGTCATAACAGACGTTATTGTATTTTGATTTGTCTTCGACATACAATCAGAAACATTACACCAATTATTGTGCAATATTTGCGAACTCACTATAATATATAGGGGCCGGTAAAAAAAATTTCGTT
>CAUHTR010005021.1:10000-31388 GCA_959609185.1 Schmidtea polychroa | reverse complement strand
AAACTACAACAAATAAACAATAGTAATTAAAGGAAAAAACAACAGAAACCTAAACACAGAAATTAAATAAAATTATCCAAAAGCAAGAAGTGATGCAAAAATAGAACTCAAAAACAACCAAATAAACACAGATAAACATAAAACAGACTCGAACAACTTAAAAGACGATAAAAACCGAAAAAATTCCAGAAAAACCCAGAACATTCCATTAAAGTGGCGATGACCATCACAAAAAGCCAGCTAGAACAATAAAAGTTAGAGAAAATAAATAAATTAGTATTAAAAATAATAAATCTTAAAAAGAAATTCACAAAACATCAGTTAGAATAAAAATAAAATTAAAAATTAACATGGAATGTTCTGGAACCGTTCCAAATCCATCATGGACGGCAAATTAACGAAAAATAATTAAAAAATAAAAATATAAAAATAAAAACAAAAATTATGGCACAAAAATTGCCATTAAAAATAGCAAAATCGTAAAATAGAAAATTCTGGAATAAAAAGAATTCGAGTTTGTTTTACTGTATCAATACATACACGTGTACAAAATAGGTATATATACCGACACGTTTCGGGCATAATTTAGTCATTTATGCCAAAATTTTTTGTTGACCAAATTTTGAAGGAAACTGATAGTAGGTATTTTTTTTGATTGCATTGTTTTTATGTTAACCATGTTTGTAATTATTTTAATGAACACCATTCTATAATTAAATTATTCTTACTAAATTCGTTGTTATTTAGATAAATATGACTGATCAGCGGTGTCACTGTGCGTCGCTATTCCGTCCTGCATTCGGGAATATCGAATAAAAATTTTGTATGCAATCTGCCAACATGCATTATTCGTACTATATTGATCGATACTATACGATTTTTTTTGTTCGGGTCCTTCGGAGGTCGAACTACTTCATGGTCCTGCCATGGAGTTAGGTCGAGGAAAACCTCCGTCTGACTCTTTGTATTTATGTAAGGTCGACCGTAAATGGTTGACTCAACACTCAACACTAAGGTTTGTGGAAGTGGTCACAGTGGGGCCATGGAAGCAATATTCTTCCCGACTTTGTATGTAATACAAATTTAAAATCAACATTAAAAATCAATGTCAAATATCTCTACAATAAGGTCTTAATCTGAGTAGAACTCATACCTAACCTTACACAATTCTGCAATCACCTTAATGAAGTCGGTTGATCAATAATAGCCATTCCAGTTGTACTCAGACATATGCCGAATCCGATTTTGGTAATAGAAATTTGTAGTAACTCAAGTAATAGAAATGATAAAGTGTCCGGCATTTGTGTGGGTATAACCTCATCCAGTTGGGACTTCGAGATTAATCACTATGCGAATAAATTCAATCTACCTATAGATATTACAAATCTAACTGATTAAATTACAGATCTATTAATTCAAGCGCCCATCTTAAATATTTATAAAGATATAAATACTTATTATAAAATTTACTAATTATAATCAAAATGCAAGTTATAGATAATTATGAGATTTTAGATATAAATTATATCGACCCTGAAAATATAAATTGATAATGGAGAAGTCTTGATAATAAGTTTTAGATGGGATAGTAGTAAATAAATTGTAGCATAAGGATCAATTAACTTAGAACTAGTTATGTATAGACTGTAGACTCGTCAATATTCTGAAATTATACCCTAATAGTACCAAGAAATCTGCAAATAATTTTAGAAGACAATGTTGATCAAAAGGGGTACTCATAAAGAAGTATACGAGTCGACTATAAAATTATAAACCCTGAATTATGAAATGACGAGTGGTGAAGTAATAAAATGATAAATTGTAGAACCTAGAATTACTATTTATAAAGCATAAAATTACGGATTATAAAATATAAATTTATAGATTACAAACTACGAAATTGTAAATAGAAAACGTAAAATTTCAAAGTACAAATTCATAAATTGAAAAACATAAAACTATAAAAGATAAAATTAGAAATTATAGAATATAAACTTATAAATTGAAAAAAAATTAAAAACTACAAATTCATAAAATGTAAAATTGGCAAATATAAAATATAAATTTATAAACTACAAAATATAAAATTATAAATGGTAAAGCAAAATTATAAATTATAAAATATAAAGTTATAAATTATAATTAGTTATATATAAAATATTTAGGAATATAAATTATAAATAATTATAAGTTCTAACTATAAGAGTAGGGAATACGAATAATTTGAGGTAAAGTCGTATTATAAAATATAATTTGTACCTAGGTATAACTACAAAGTATAAATGTAGAAATGAATTATAATTAGCTATAACCAAAATTTGACCAAGAGGATATAAAGTACAAGTAGCTACCATATCTTACATCGAAGCATTCGACGTAAAAATTAGAAATGTAAATTAGTTTTGTTAAGATTATAAAGTATGAATTGAAAGTGATTATATTTCCAGTTATCATACTAAATCGTCACCATTATTATTATTAATATCAGTATCATCTTTATTCTTATTCTTATTATTATTATTATTATCACTATCAATATTATAATTGATATTATCCTTATTATCATTATGATTATTATTATTATTATTATCATTATTATCAATAATGTTATCATTAAGGTTACTATTATTATTATTATTATTACTATCATTATTATTATTATTTATTATTATCATCATTACTACCAGTAATATTACTATTAATATTGCTATTATTATTATTATTATTATTATTATTATTATTATTATTATTATTATTATTAATATTATTATTATTATTATTACCATTATTATTATTATTATCATTATTACTATTATTATTATTATTGTCGTTATTATCATCGCTAATACTATCATTGTCCCTATTCATAAGTTGTAGTTCACAAAAATGAAAATCTAAATCAAGTATTGATTTGGGATTTCCCCCCGGGGTTAAATTTGGAATCAACCTTTTTGAACTAATAGGAATGACTGAAATACTAGAAAGTTATTTTTAGCAACACCCCCCCTCCCCTAGAAAATGTTAACACCATCTAGGTTAGCTGAGGATATGGGTGGGAGCACCTGATCCAACATATAAATTACCCCTTTAAATCCTGAATGAATGACAAATATATAACTTTGTTTATTAGAAGATTAAATTACTCTTAATAAAACATAAGATTTTTCTTTTATTATGAACAACAAATCATATTACCAAGCCACTAAGAATCAAAAATTGTGAATCATATGATGATCTCCCAAAACTAGGCTCATCCATCTCCAACCAGGAAAAGTTATCATCCAACATTCCTGGAAATCAAAATTTACGGTAAATAAATGAATTACCTCAAACGCATGAAAGTCGACTGTACCACTCATGACGAACACAACCAATGGAGAAGTAAGCAAACGAAAAGCTAAGCTCGTCACTAACACCTATCACCCCGGCGTGCCCGAATTCAGTAGTAATTCGATAATTTCCAGAAAATGGCAAAGAATTGACATAAGAATTTTTAATTTACCAGCTAGTGGTAAATAACTTTTGGTGAATAAAATAATGATTTAAAACAAAGTGATTTTTGGAGAATTATCGATCGGGGCATAAACTTTCTAATATTAATACTCAACATTGAAAAAATTTTTTCTTTCATTTGATTAATTAAAAGGATGATAAAATTTTTCTTTCAATTAGTTAGTTCACAGGATACCCAATAAATTAAATCGAAAATTTCCCGTTAAATGTATATATATATTCATTATGATAGCTTTGATGGTTAATTATTAAATGTATAGGCATTGATTGGGATAACTTTGGTGATTAATTGTTGAATATATATACATATTAATAACTTTGGTGATTAATTGTTGAATATATATACATATTAATAACTTTGGTGACTAATGCACTAGTTGTGTAAAATGTTGTATATTTTATCGTACTTTAAATTTATAAGTCACACGGGCTGCACACGGGTCTTAATATTTATATTACAGACATGTCGCAATCTAGCTCTAGCAGTGACGAGGGTACTAACCATCAGACGATCACCCGTCTCCGGACCCGGTACATCTGGTACCATATACATCGGTGGGGTCAGGGAAGGGACCTGGATTGCGCAGCTCGAGTAATCCGGACGGGCCCCGAAGTGGATGCCCCGGCAGGGGTGAAGGTGGAGCCGGAGAATAACCGGTTGCAAGAGGCTCGAGATCAAGCGGCCTGGGACGTGGAAGCCGCACAGATTCGACTAAAGAAAATAGAGGCCCAAATCCGGGCCAAGCGAGAAGGAGTGTCTCTGGAGGAACTCGAAGAAGCCGAAGCAACTCCCCGAAAGAGAGGGAGGCCCCGCAAACATCAGCTGTGATTATTGGAGGACAATTAACATAACCTAGTCTATTCCCTTAGTATTAGATACTGTCAAGTGTTTGTGTTTAAATAAAGTATTTTGATTTAGTCTATTTTATTAGTATCATAGTTGAGTATTAGAAACCGTAGAGTGGTTGTTCTTACGTAAAGTATTCTTCCTTTCTGTTGGATGCATGAGTCAGTTGGTAGATGGGGGGTTATAAAAATGGCCTAGCGATAAGCGCGAATAACAATATTATTTAATCTTACCAATAATTTATTCTATAAATTTTTGGTATAAACAAAACTAATGAGACTCTTTAGTGTACAAGCTAATGGAGAACCTGCGTAAAGATCGAGAGCAGGCTCAGAAACGTGCTGACGAACTCCGAGTCCGAGTGGACAAATTGAAGGGAAAATGCCGGGAGTTCGAGGGGACCTGGTTTAGTCCCGAAGCGATGAAGAAGAAAACGGCCCAGATCCTCCAGCTACAAACACAGGCCGCTCAGGACCAAATGGAGATCCGCGCCCTGAAATTGCGGGTGCGGGCACTCGAGACCGAGCGAAATGAGCAGGTGGTGCAAGAGGCCGTGGCAAGACAAATTCGGCCACTGACCGTTGAACTCGCGGCGAAATATCCCCCCGCCGCCGAAAATAAGCCCAAAAGAAAACGGCTTGGGCGAAACATTCGGGAAAAATTGAAGAAGGCCAGGCTGGCCGAGTACGAGCGGCAAGCAAATTCATCGCAAACGTCTACGACGGAGTTGGCCAGCTCTACCAACAAGCCGGGTTGAACTTTTATTCTGGTTTATATATCCTTGTAGTCAGTGGTGATATTCAGCCGGTACGGGGCGGTACGCTCGTACCGGTTGTTAACATTTTTAAAATTTTCCGTACCGGTTGTTGTATATTAAAAAAAAAGTATGTTTTTAAGTAAAAGTATGTAAAGTAAAAGTATTGATAAAAACATTCTAAATTACTAAAAAAATATAAATATTTACCTGCCATTATCGATCAAATACAAAAAATCTTACAATAAAATAAAAATTTGGGATTTAAAATTTTTTTCGGTTTTAGTAAAAAAAATCTACTTAAAACTGTCTAATTTGAATTTTAGTACTTTTAATTTCCACTACAATCCAAGAGATGGCATTGAATTATAGAACAAAATTTATGGAATTGAAAAATTCCTACTGAGCATGTGTAAAGTTGCATTTTAATAGGTGGTTTCACCGCGTAACCACTAAGCTTGAAAGGGTTAACGGAAAATTCTGTAAAAAAAAATATTTTTCTTTTAATAAAAAGGGAATTTCCCTTTTTGAATACATTTTTATTTTGATATATTTACTCTAAATAAAAAGTTTAGTAGTATAAATATTTTTTATGGTGAATGGTTATCCTTACTTTTAATCTCTATTAAATTCAGTTTTAACGTGCAAGTATGAAGATTTTAAATTGATTTAAATTTCTAATTAATTATTAATTAATTATTAAATATTTTCTTTGTTTCAACCTAAGAATGAAAAGGCAAGGTAATTTGGATGACTTTTTTAGCAAATCTATAAAAATAACCAAAAACCCTGAACAGCAAGCTGAGAATATTACTAATTCTAATCAAACAAAACAGGTAAAAGAAAAAAATGATACTTCTGAAGTTCAACACCAATCGGAAAAAGCTGGAACGTCTCGTGATGCTGCGTTATTACATTTTGGAATGATAAACAACTAAATTATTTTAAAACTAAATACGAGTGGCTTATTGTTGTTAGCGATGAAAATGTGGGATGTCAGTGGTGTTCGAAAGTAGAATCGTTAAATTTAGAAACTGCTAAACATTTACACATTTCTGTGGAGTGGAAATCATGCTCTGTCAAAGCTCATGGCTCGAACAAAGAAAATTTACAATCATCAATGAGAAAAAAATTGAAGGAACACAATGAATCAGCTTCACATAAAAAGCTGGGAAATAATAAAAATTGGTGAAACAAATATAATTTCCAAATCTTTCGATGTGGCTAATGAAAAGTATTTAAACAGCACAGTAAACATTTTTAATACTATCTATTTCATAATTAAAAACAATTACCCATTCAGTGATTTTAAAAAATTAATTGATTTACAGAAAAAAAATAATGTAGATTTTGGATTTTCATTACATTCCAGATTTATAGTTCCACTTGTCACAAAGCTTATATCTACAGAAATAAGAAGAATTAGTTTTGGAAAACTGATAAATACAGGTTGTAAAATTTCAATTATTATTGATGAAGCCTCAACTGTTTCACACAAAAGCGTTTTAGTAGTTTATTTGAAATCTGAAATTCAAGATTCCGATGATAGTGTAACAGTTTTTATTGATCTTGTCGAATTAGATGGAACAACATCAGAAATAATTTTTAAAACCTTAATATCAGTTTTTGAAAAACATGGTTTTAATGAAAAATATTTACATGAAAATCTTATTGGATTTTGCTCAGACGGTGCTAGTGTAATGTTAGGAAAAAAGGCTGGAGTTTCTGCAAGAATTTTAGAACATTTTCCAGGTATTAGCATCTGTCACTGTTTAGCTCATCGTATTCAGTTAACTCTAGATGATGTTATCAAAGAAGTAAATGAAGTAAATAACTTTAGATATTTTCTCGATAAACTTTATTCGTATTATCATACTTCAAATAAACATCAACGAGAATTAAATAATGTTTCTAAAGAACTTGGCACTGAAGTACACAAAATAGGTAGAATATTTGGTCCTCGATGGGCAGCCTGTAGCGCTAGGACCGCCAAAGCAGTTTGGAAATCATATCAGGCCTTATATATTCACTTTAGTCAAAATAAAGAAATTGGAATAATGTCATATTTCAAAAATGAAAACTTTTTAAAAGATTTAGGTTTAATAAACGACATATTAGAAGAAATTTCTGTACTGTCTACAGCTTTACAAGAAAGAGATATTTCATTAATTAGATCTGATAGATTGATAAGGCGAACGATTAATCTATTCCAACATTTAAAATTAAATAAAGGAACATATGAAAAAGAAGCAGATGATATTATTAAAACGAAAAAAATACAATATTCCATTTGAAATTAATAGAAAAAAAACATCAATTGTTGTTTCGAGAGATAAATTTTTTGATTGTTTAGAAAAACATATGAAAACGCGTTTGCTATTAGACGATAAAAATGAAAACTATAATAATCTCTTAAATTGCTTTAATTTATTAAATCCAGAAACATGGCCGGGTGATATTTTTGAAGCACCATGGATTGAAGGTGAAAATAGGTTAGAGCAGTTAAATAAAATAATCAAATACATCATTCCAGTAAATGATTTTCGAGATTTTGTTGATGTGCGAGATAGAGAATCTAAAAATATTAATACTATTCTGAGAGCAAAAAGAATTTTAAATGTAATTGCTGTTAATTCCGCAGAAGCTGAAAGAGGACTCAGCACAATGAACAATATCATTTATGATAAGAGAAATTCGTTGTTAATTGAAACAACAAGTCATTTAATGACAATAAATTTAATGGGAAAATCGATTGAGGATTTTGATGCAACACCATATGTTAAATTATGGTTGCGAGAAGGGCATCATATGGCAAGTGACAAACGTGTCAAAGCAGCCGCACCTAATTTGCCGTCCCAAAACCAAAATTTAATTTGGAAATTATTTAATTAATTTTATATACTATTTTTTATACTATTATATATAATATATGTATTTCTTATGTAAATATGTAAATAAATAACTATTATGAAGTAAATATAATCTACAATAGATTTTTTTCCATGCGTACCGGTTGTTAAAAAATTCGAATATCACCACTGCTTGTAGTGTGTTGTATATATTTTGTAGTATTAAAAGAATATTTTTTGTTTGTTAAAATAATACATATTTCGTAGTACTAAAATAATATCCGATATATTTTATGATTGCCTGAGAAATGAGAGTTTGTGCGTAAGATTGGGAAAACAATTTTGATAAGGGACCTAAGAAATCGGACACACACCTTCTATCGGTAGTCCGTGAACCCATGGAGTACTCGACAATTACAGTGCCTCGATGCGCTCACTTTTTGCGAGTACTCAACCCTTGGTACAGTACCAACGTTGATTACTCAACGGGTACCAAGCGGAAAGACAATGTTGCATGTTGGGATTACGCTGGTAACAGCACTTAAACATTCGACCACCAGTAACCCACCAAAGCGTATCTTTAACCGATTCACAAATAACACTTGACAACAGAAATCTTTATTGGTAATCACTAATAATTTCCACTCTACACTCACAATAAATTCAATACTCTGCTTGATGACTATACAATGCTTATTACAACACTCGGTGAGGAATAGCACTTGCGTATAACACCGGATTAAAATATCACAAATTACTGATTGGTTTATCAACTGGGACTTTGAGCTGGTTGTTTTCTTTGACCTTCTTCACAACTTTATTCTTCTTTTCGTTTAATTTTCTAACTAATTCTTTTATTCATATTTTCTCCAACAATGATTCTTCACAATTATTTTCTTTACAATTCTTTTCAACAATCGTTTCTCGAACAACATTTCGTCTGATGTTGTCTAATTTTTCTCCAATAATTTTATCTCTCAAATTGTCTCTTAAATCGTCTCACAAATGTCTCTCCCAAATTGTCTCACAAATTGTCATAATTTCGCGTCAGTTTTTGTCTCTAATTTTGTCTCGCTTTATATCAGTCTTTGTCTCTAATTTTGTCTACTTTTGTCTCTGCTAGTTTCTCTTTATATAGTTTGTTTCTATTGTGGCACTCAAAATAATCAAGTGTTTTTCCACTTTCTTTCTTCTGCTTTCCCCAACTGTTCCATTTTTATCTCTGATGGCTGTCAAGTTATTTTCCTTTATTTGATTAACCGGCTTTTCCCAGCAATTTTGTTATCACTGACAAGCTATCGAGATAAGAGTATTGTTGTTTTTCCTATTTTCCCAATTTCGAAATTCCTTTTCCTTTTTGTACTAATTAATTAGTACTGACCTTGGTTTTTATTTTCTTATTTAATTTCTTTTGTTTGATTTATCTTTCCCATTTTTAATTTCTTTTTACTTCCGTTTTCTTTTCTGAGTTCCCATAGATCGTCCCGTTTGTCATGACGATCTTCTCCCAGGTAATTTTATTTATTTCTTTATAAATTGTTATTTGGGTATCCTCAACACATACAACACATTTGATTAACTGAAAGGAAGTACAATTCATCTGCGTGATGATTCATTCGATGCGGCATGAGTTAGTGGTCATTTTAACACTGGAGCAAAAGATTTTATTTAATGTCAAAGAATCTTAATTATTGTCAATCTTGTGAAAGACACTCAGCCATTTACTATTGGTTAGTTTAAACTTATATTATTGATGTTCTTATTAATTGCACTTTGTACTATACAAAAATGAATTTTCTGCCTTTCAAAATAAACATGACATTTAATATTATTTTAATTATTAATATTTTTTAACTAAATAAATTATCTATTATTTATTATTGATAATAAATAGATGAAAGTATATAATTAATGCAAAAGTTAAATGCAGACGTCCCTGTAGGGTTTTTCGAAATGCTTGTAGATTTGACGTTTGAGGTTTTAAAAGATCAACCGGATGACTTCTTAGAATATGTCGCAAATTATTTTCAAAGGATTTACGAAGAACAAGGGCACAATAAAGTTTATAAAAGCCCTAATAATGATCAATCTGATTCTTTTGTTAATTCTTTACTAAACAGTTTGGATTCAATAGACTCTTACGATATAGAAGTGAAACCAAAAGCGAATTACCGTCGCAAAAGTGTTGCGGCAGAAAGAATAGACATGGACGACATAGACGACGATGATGAAATTTATTCTGTCATTCCTAAAACGGATGAGCAAAGGCAACGCTTAAAAGAAGTTTGTAAGCAAATTTTGTTATTTCAGGCTTTGGACGATGACCAATTGAATCACGTAATTAATGCGATGTTTCTAGTAGAGCCGAAACCTGGTGAAAATATCATAGTGCAAGGTGATGACGGAGATAACTTTTACGTTATAGACTCTGGAATCTTTAATTGTTTCATCAAAGATGGAGATAAAGATAAATTGATTCATGTTTATGAGAATGAAGGATTTTTTGGAGAATTGGCACTAATGTACAATGCCGTAAGGTCTGCAACTGTCACTGCTGAAACAGCTGGAACACTATGGGCTATGGATCGAAAAACATTCCGATCATTAGTAGTTGTACAAACACATAATCGCAAGCAGGTCTATGATACGTTTTTGAAACAATTTCCAATATTTCAAGAAATGACGGCAAGCGAAAGAATGAATATTGCCGATGCACTTGTACCAAAAAAATATGATGATAAAGAAGTGATAATTAAACAAGGTCGACCGGGTCAAGAAATGTTTTTCATCGAAAGTGGAGAAGTTTTAATAACGAAAATGCATCAAGGTAAAGAAATAGAAATAACTCGACTTCATTCTGGACAATATTTCGGTGAATTGGCTTTGCTATCAAATCAGGCTCGCCAGGCATCTGCGCAAGCTGTCGGCGAAACGAGATGCGCCATGTTGGACGTAAAAACATTCGAAAGATTGATGGGACCATGTCTTGAGATAATGAAAAGAAATATCCAAGACTATAACACTCAATTGGAAAACTTATTCGGTAAAGAAGTTAATTAAATGAATTAAGTTAATTCATTTGTAATTTTCAAATATTAATGTTTATTTTCACTGATGCAATTAATTTTTTTGAAAGATTTTTGTCTTAATTTTCATTCAATCAAATCGATATTTCTTTATAATTGCTGATGTTATGTGAATGAGGGCAAATAAAATTCAAATATTTCGATAATAAAGCTATTAAATTGAATAACTAAAAAAATTATTTACGCCATTAATCATCTTGATTGTGTTTTTTATGTAGTAAATTAACGTTTTGTTGATTTCACTAAAATACTTTTGGTGCTAACAAATATTTCAAAGCGTAAATTATGAGGCCCAAGTGTAGGCATGCCAACTCTTTTGTTTTTGTAAGGAGTCTCCTGGAATCGGGCTTTCGTCTCCCGGGAGGTGTAAATCTCCCGTCTTTCTGTATTTACAATATTTTACAATTTTTCAAGAAAAAAGTGCAGTTTTTGAAGTTTTAACTTTTATTTGATTTCTCTAAAACCACCAAAGCTATTGGAGTCAGCCCAACGACAAGAAAAATACAATTTTAAAAACAAATAAAAATAGCATGATTTGTAAACTGTACTATGTAATATGTAAAAATAATTGTTTTGTTTAAATCTTTATGGTATTAGTCATCATATAGTTAAAATCACTAACATGTGTAAATCAAAAAAGTGAAAAAACACCTGTTATATTATTTCTTAAGCGTTATACTGTTCGCAATTTTATAATATCCCGGGTTCGAGGTTATGGGAGTTGGCAACCCTACCCATGCGCTCTTGGTGTGTTTGTACGATAATCCGCCATTGAGTGATCATCTAAATTTATTTTATCGAAAAAAACTTTCCTTTTTATTTTTCTAAATGATTTAAAATGAAAGTCAGCCGGTGTAATGAATATGCACAATAAGTAGTATATGATATTGACAAGCATCATATTGACTCGAAGTCAGTAACATACAGTGGCGTCTGAGGAAATCTGAAGGTCCTATGCTAAGAATTATAAGTTGCTTTAAAAATTTTTAAGTTTTTTATTTACAAAAATAAAAGACAATCAATTTAAAAAACAAAAATTGTATTTAAAAAAAATTCAAATAATTTAAACAAAATGAAAATTATTTATTTTAGTCCCATTCAGTTGGTGCTCCTATGCTAAGCACAATTATCATAATGGATAAGACCAGGCAGCTGTCGGTAATATTGATAAACCTTTCGAATAAGGTGGAAGATGTAACAGTTCGCCGCTTCCTGTCCTCGAAGGTATGTTATGGCTAGGGTATATGGCAACCTCTTGCCAGTCAGTATTAATATTAACAAATCAATTTGAATATCAATATCAATTATTATATAATTTATTAAAATTTTTATTATTATCGATGTAATATATTATTATTTATGTAAATATTTGAAATGTAAAATGTGTTGTGGTTGTTATCTTCTCGGACTTTGGCGACTCGCCGTAATTATTGATAATTGGTTAATTAACTATGTGAGACCCTATCACAAACATTTATTCGAATTGGTAGTTAGAGGACTTTTACCTGCCATTCCAGCACCAAAACCGACGGCGGAGGAATGTACACACCTCATATGTCAGTATATGGAGACGTATTATCGCTCATGTACATGCAGGGATCCTCTTGCAATGTACAAAATTTGGATTCAAAAGATTATGTTTTTGTTCAAACAAATCGACATGATGGATTTCGAGGATGTTTTAACACAACTTGGTCATCCTGCCTGGTTATAAAAGATATATGATTCTTGGTCAATGGCCTTGGGAATTCGATTTTCTTGAAATTCAGAAAGAGCTTTTAGAAATGGAAGAGCTCGAAAATAGCGAAAAAAGTGAAGATTTGCCAGACATGTCTGAAATGATGGACAGAGTTAGTAAAATTCAAAAGATTGGTAGAAATTAGAAAGTCCTCATTAGAATTTAATTAGGATCAACTGTTATTATTACCGCAGCTAGGGAAATGTTATGTTATATAAATCTTTTAGAAAAATTCAAACACTTTATGTAGTTTAAAAAAACAATCTCGTTGAGTCAAAATTGCATTTAAATTAAGGGTATTAGGATGTGAGATCTACTCCCAACAGTTCGTTTCCTTGTAACAACTTCTTAATTTCTAATCAGCCCATCTTGTAAGAAAGTACATATATCTGTAATTTGTTTGGCTGAAAAATGACAAAACTTCAAAAAACTATGAAAATCAAAAATTTTAAAAATTCAATTTAAACAAAAATTAAAAAAATTATTATTTTATTCATTTAAACAACTCCCCAAAAAGAGGTATATAAAAGAGGAATAATAATAATAAATACATTATAATAAAAAATATTAAAAATAAAAAAAATAATAATTAATAATAATAATAATCTAAAGAGTTGTTAGATTGATTAATTTTGTTAGGTTATTGGGTTGGTGATAAAATTAAAATTCTTACTCTGACTCCAAGCGTATCTTTGACTGATCCACAAATAACACTTGAAAACAGAAATCTTTATTGAGAATCACAAATAATTTTCACTTTACACTGTCAATCAATTCAACACTCTGCTCGGTGACTATACAATGCTTATTACAACACTTAGTGAGGAATAGCACTCGTGTACAACACCGGATTGAAAGATCACTAACTACAGATTGGTTTGTCGACTGGGACTTCGAGTTGGTTGTTTTCTTTGACCTTCACAACTTTATTTAAATATTCAAACAACTTCTTTTCGTTTATTTTTCAACTAATTCTTTTCTTCAAATTTTCTCCGACAATTATTCTTCACAATTATTTTCTTTACCATTATTCTTCACAAATCGTTTTTCCAATAACGTTTCATCCGACTACGTCTAATTGGTCGTCTAAGGTTTTGTCTCTCACTTTTCGTCTTTATTTTTGTTTCTGTTTTTGTCTCCATTTTGTGTCCACCAGTTTCTCTTTATATAGCTTGCTTTATTTCTGGCACTAGAGGTAATCAAATGTTTTCCACTTTTCTTTTTCCTGCATTTCCCTACTGTTCCCATTTTATCTCTCGCACCTGTCGAGATATTTTCCCTTTTCTTTTTTTGTTAAGCCGCCTTCTACGGCCAATTCCGCTATTTCTGACAAGCTGTCAAGATACGGCTTTTTCCCATGTTTTGTTTTCCTGGAATTTCGAAATTCCTTTTCTCCTTTGTACTAATTAATTAGTACTGACCTTTGTTTTTGTTTTCTTGTCTAATTTCTTTTCTTTCCTTCCTCTCTCTCATTTCTTTTTACTTCCGTTTGCTTTTCGATTTCCCATAGATCGTCCCGTTTATAATGACGATCTTCCACGTGTAATTTTATTTATTTATTTAGAAATTTGTTATTTAGGTATCCTCAACCATTTCAAATTTGATATAAAGCTTTTTTTATTTAACTTTTCGGCCATCTTAGGTTTTAGCTTTCTGGAAATTATTTGTCTGTGCAATCAGGGATGTCAGATTGGTAAAGAGCTGCGAGAAAGGCATCAAAAAAGACGAGTCAGACAAATAATATAATAGTAATATGTTCTTAAGATAATTTTTATAAAATACCTTAAAGGTCTCAATTATTTTCAAACAGTGCTTATTCGACAAATTTAATAATTTTTTAATAATAAGTTTTAATATAATTTAATTTAAACTATTTAATTATTTTAAGATCATCAATAAATTTTAATTAATTGTATAGCAGTAATATATTTACAGCCATGATAGGATTATAAACAATGAGTAACTTTGAAAATAAACAAAATGTTAATAAAGTAATTAATTAAAAAATATTTATTAAAAATTCAATAAATGAATATTGAAAATAATACTGAGGTAATAAACATACAGGAGAATTTTCAGAATTGAATTATTAATTACAACAATTAAAACAAGCCTTAGGAGTGGTTCTACACCTGTTTGCACTGAATAAACACATCTTATAATGTAAAAATAAAATCAATACGTGTATATTATATAAACATACAAATTTACATGTGTGTGATTTTTAGTGTTGCAATGAAAAAACGCATTTAATATAGAAAGTGAGAAAGTGGTAGAAAAAATAAACTGACACACAAAAACACAACACATTGTAAAATATGCATGCACATTTTCGATATGAACAATCGTTGCAATGAATAAACGCACTATAATAAATCATTTACAGACATTTTTAGAATTTTTTAGAAAAAAATTGTTAATGAAAAAGTTGTTAACGAAAATTCCGAAAACTCAACTTTGAGTTCTATAGATAACGAAGACATTATTTCGTATGATTTATCTTAAATTTTTAATAAATTTAATAGTTTTTTTGTATTTCACATTGCTCTGAAATCTCAACTTTGCCGTCCAATGTTGGAAATAAAGCTAGAAAATTGTAAATTTGATTAACCTAAATTTAAAAAATAATATTTTTATAGATTTTTATAATTTCGGGCGATTATTAAGAATTCGCAAAGAATCAATCAGAAATATAATTTATAAATATAAAAAATTTAATAAATTGTATTAATAAATTAATAAATTGTATTTGTTACTTAATTACTTAATAAAATAATAGTAAAACTCACATTATATTGAAATAATTCCAAATAATAATAATAAAATCTAAAACTCCTGAAAAATTAATTAAAAATAATTTATAATAAAAAATGTTGATAAAAAGTATTATTTAAGAGCTTGAATAATGATCTACATGGATCAATATTCAAGCCCTAAAGTTTACTTTAAATAAAAATAAATTACTTCAAAGCCATTTGGCTAAATAATAGTTAAATAAGTAGTTGAATGCATGTAGTTAAATTAACTACATGCATTCCAAAAAGTTTCTTCATAAAGAATGACGCATCTATAATTGGTTGTACATACAAACCCATATTATAGATGCGTTTATTCAGTGCAAACGAGTGTAACATACTCTTCATGATATGTAAATAATATTTTTAATACGACCAGGGGCCGATAAGAAACGAAAAATATTTTTCGTGGATTCTTCAAAATATTGGTCTGCAAACAAATAATTATGCACGAAAGATCAGTGCATTCATATTTACAGAAAAAAACATTGTACAAGGGTCAATCGATGCATAGAAGAGGAAAACAATTCAAAAGAACGAATAGTATCCAATATGGCTGTACATCGAAGCAGATGTCAAAGTATGAGCATCAAAATGTCTAATCCAGCTTGGAAACCCAATATAATATTGTTGAAGAAACTAAATAACACATTTACAAATAAATAAATTAAATTACTTGCGGAAAAATCGTCATGACAAACTGGACGATCTATGGGAACTCGGAGAAGGAAACAAAGGTAAAAAGAAATGGAAAATGAGAAAAATAAACCAAACAAGAAAGCAAAACAAAGTTCATTATTAATTAATTTGTACAAAAAAGAAAAGGAATTTCAAAATTCCAAAAACAGAACAAGAGGAAAAAGGAATATCTTGACAGCTTGTCAGAGATATTGGAATGGACGAGAAAAGTCGGCCTAACAAAAAAGGAAAAAGCAAAACATATATCGACATCTGTCAGAGATAAAAAGGAAGCATTCGGGAAATGCGGAAGAAAGAGAAGTGGGAAACATTAGATTTTCTCTAGTGCCACAAATAAAACGAGCTATAGAAAAGGAACTGTTGGCCGAGAAATGAGACAAAAACCGAGACGCAAAATAAGACAAAATATCAGACAAAAATATATTGGAGAACGAAACGGAAAACGAGTTAAGAGTCTACGGAAAAATAAGATAAATTAACGGAGAAAGTTAACGGAGAAATTGTGGGAGAAATTTTATTGAGACGAGTCATTGAGACGAGTATTTATTGGAAAACGATTTGTTGGAGAATAATTGTTAAATAATAATTGTGAAGAATAATTCTTGGAGATTTTGAAAAAAGAATTAGTTGAGAAATAAACGAAAAGAAGTTATTGGAATATTTGAATAGAGTTGTCGAAGAAGGATCAAAGAAAACAACCAACTCAAAATCCCAGTCAAAATCCCAGCCAGGTTTCAAAGGTAGCAAGTATAGGATGACTTTTTGTTAGGAGCTGATGCAGATGGTGACTGGAGAAGCTAATACTAAAATGCCAATGCTAATATAACATTCGCAAAATCCTAGGGCCTTGAAGAATTATGCAAAAGTAAGCCTACCTATTTATTATCTAGGCAAACAAAAAAGCCTGGATGACTGCCGATCATTACGGATTTTATTTTTAAATTGAAACTGTTATTTTTAGTGTAGCGCTATTGCGCAAATAATAAATGATAGTGTAAACAGATTTTAAAGTGTTTATATGTTGTAGCGAGTGAAAAAAAGCAACTGACTCGCATTGTGGCGGTGGTCTCAGTATTACCGGGGTCTACCTGTAACCTATATTTAGTGACCTACAAAAAATTCTGAGTCGACCTACAAATTTTCTAGAGAGGTTGCTGTGCCATAAGTGAAATATTTTAGCGGTGACTATATATCTACTAAGCAGCCAGCAGAACTTAAAAGATTTTACAAATTTCTTTTTCTTATTAAACACTAGAAATACTAAAAATATTACTGATTTTGACTGATGTTGGAATAAGTAGCCGAAGTAAAAAAACTTTCTATAATTAATCAAACACAAAAAAATATTCATTATAATAAAAATATCACAAGAAAAGTCATAATATAATTCATAAAAAAATAAAAAAATTATGATGAATTAATGATAAAAAGTAAAACCAGTAATTTTGACTGATTTGGTAGTGCTATTGTTCAGTTAACACTGTCATAAAACAAATTTTTTAACTTGTTTCATCCATTCTATTTGTAAATTTGTACTAATTAATTTATACAAACTTCTCTATCTTTCAGTAATAATTTTAAATATAAAATGTGGTCATCATGAATCACTTCTCTGAATAAAATCTACAGTATGACCAACAAATTCCTAGCCTTTTTTAGTATATTCAAATAAGTAGCAAGTGTCCCTGATAAGGTAATATGTACATTAAATGCTTAATTAGTAAATATCTAATAAATTTAAAAGTCAAAACTAGTAATGCTCAAGCAACAAGACAATAATTAGTATTATGTACATTAATAAGAAGGTATCACAGTAATTAATTCAAACAAACAATATATATTTGGATCCCAAATTACAACATTAAAACGCTGACCCAACACTGAATTACATTGAAAACTGAATTTATCCAATAAAATGACGTTTGCCAATCAAGCCTCGACGTTTCATAATCTCGTTAAATTTCGAATTCTCAGTTTGATCTGTAACTAATTGATCTGGATCACAAAAGAAAGATCACATATAAACATAAATCAAGTGACATACTTCCTGCCAGACGATCATCGATAATTTGCAAGCATAATTTGAGATTGTATCTGCTCTCTCTACAAGGATTCGACAGTAGCAGCATTTCAGTGAATTCCAAGCTAAATATTTCACATAATTAATTAATGAAATATTAATTGTTAATAAATCATACTTGCATGATTGATCTTCAAAAGCTGTTGAAACATTCATACAGGCCATCTCTAACAGTACCAGACCAAGGAAAAGCTTCAGACTATTCATCGAAATATTTCAAATGAGAAAATAATTGAATAATTAACTTTAATTGAAATAAATAATTAACAAAGAGTTTTTATATGAAATTTTGTTTATTTATGGAATTATCCCACCAGTGTGTTAGAGGTTGGGGGTTACGTAATGTTTGTTTTTATTCCCATTGTCAACTCTAAATATTGACAGTTATTATTATTAAGTTAATTTTTGAGTTCAAATTAATATTATTATTATTATTATTATTATTATTATTATTATTATTATTATTATTATTATTATTATTATTATTATTATTATTATTATTATTATTATTATTATTATTATATTAATGATAAATTAGACAGCGAAAAAAAGAATCGATTGTGCAAATTTGTAAAAAATATAGCATCATAGAGTAAAATTAAAGTTCCATAAGATAGAACTGCTAGTCTGACTCCACATACTCTTAATCAAATAATACTAACTCAACACAAATAAGTTCACAATTAATTTCTCAAATAAAATAATTACAATTTTGCTTAATTCTAAGATAAAAATCAATGGTAAATCAATGGTAAAATCAATGATAAATGAACCCAATATAATAGAAATCTCTTTTTTTCAATTACATTATGTATTCTTTTCAGTTTTCTATTATTGAACAGTGACATAGTTCCTGCTTTTTCTTTATTTTTTTAACTATGTTTTTTCTTCAACTATTTGTTGTATTTCATTGAGTTGACAGTTCCTCTTATAGGAAACTCTGCTCAACATAATTTCTAAGTAAATTATCCTTCTAAGTAAATTACCCGACAAAAGTAATAAATTAAATTGATTTTAGGCTGACATCTCATCTATCAAACTGAAGGGTTTGCTCCTAATTTAATTGATTTACACTTATTTAATATACTAGTTTGTATTCCTTTAATAAATTTGACTAGGGACCTCCAGTCGATTTTATATTACTATCTTCATGTTGTTCTCATCATTTCCAATTCGCTTATATCCGTTACTTTGAAACCATGTCATCTGCGCGGACGTCAATTGCGCGGGTCCAACTGCGCGGACGTCAATTGCGCGGGCGTCAATTGCGCGGGGTAGTTAATTACATTCCCTTGTTTCCAAATTTTGTTATTTATATTTATTTCATTATTTTTCGTCACAAATAACCAAAAATCACACTTGCAAAATCAAGTGGCGGTAATACTTAAGTTTTGGGGGGGCTGAATTCAATTTAAGTATTACCTTAACATATATACTCCGAGTTTATCCGACAAAATATTTTGTCCCCCTATGGGTAATGCTCACAAGGGTACTGCTCATGCTCAACAACCCTTATTCCAAAAAAATATTCCAAAACCATGTCATCTGCGCGGACGTCAATTGCCTACCGCGCAGTTGGACCCGCGCAGTTGGCGTCCGCGCAATTGGCGTCCGCGCAATTGGCGTCCGCGCAATTGACGTGCTACCATTACTTTCGATGTATACTATTGCTAGAAGATGGGAAAGTATTAACGTTCTTGAAATTAAAATACTACGCAATAGGAAATAATAGGTATATAATAAATAGGCATGTGGACGATATAAGGTCAAGCAACTAGCGGCGAGAATAGATTGAGAATAATAATGTGACTCTTATATTCTGATAATAATGATAATTTGATATATCAATTGATTCTATTTTATTCTATGCCGTTTTGTTTTATTTTAAAAATCAAGAAAAAAAATAAATAATAATTTTAAATTAATACTAAATTATTATTATCTATTGAGAATCAATTTAAACGCTTACAAGTATATATATATATATATATATATATATAAATTATGAAAGCTATCAAACAACGAACACAAATTTATAATGAATGAATAAATTGCTTTTTCAGCATAACACTTCTTTGTATATTTATCAATTTCCTCTGACTGACACTAATAAAATATTATAAAAAAAATATTATAAAATATTTTTAATTAACTAATAATTTTATTCATAGTTGTAATCAACCATTAAAAATTTTAATATATAGTATACAGTATTGAGCTCAGAGCATCATCCAACATAAATATACCTGTATTATACAAAAGGAAACCTTAGAATCTGTGAACCTCGATATTTTTTTCACTTCAATTATAATTTTTTGAATATTGTTAAACGTCTCTTTTATTACATCTGTACATTATCTTACAATAATAAAGACAACCAAACAATAGATTCCATAGTCAATACCGACCTCGTTTGGTAAAAATTAACTGATAAATGCATGAACGAAGAAATGTACCGGAGAGATCAACGAGAAAACCCAAATTTATTATTATTGCAGCACCTTAAAAACCCATAATCGAAAGAGGGATTTATCCCACCGAATGTTTTCTATTTTGACGAGATGTAACTTTTAATTCACATAATACCAAAGAGCACATTTATATTTCAAGAACCGTGATATATAGCTGCCTACGTGTCATGTAACACATATTATGAATATTAATATAAAAATAACTTAAACTTGTTCAATATTGATTAAATTTTCCAGTAAAAATAAACACATTTATTTAGGACTTTGTCATTAAGGTCTTACTGAATATATATGAACACAAAAATAATAACACAAATTCACACAAAACCATTTATTAATATTATAAAGAAAAATTTAGGCCAATTACATCAGGATTAGAGCTTGGCTGTCGGGATTTTCTTTACCGGTGGTAGAATTGATTTAATCAGGGGACTCAGAGGAAGGCTTGTTTTGAATCGCACAATATCTTCAATTGTTGTCGCCTAATTATTAATATAAATAAAAAAAAATAAAATTTGATATTAAAATAATAAAATAATAATGATAAAAATCAAAT
>CAUHTR010005021.1:0-5000 GCA_959609185.1 Schmidtea polychroa | reverse complement strand
TTCAGTATGAAACTGAGAGAAGAATATTTTGAAATAGGACTGAAAGTTTTCAAGTGTTATATCTAAATAAGAATCAATATAAAACAAATCACGATGAAAGATAATCCCGACAAGGAACATTAATTGAAAGCTCTAGAGAAATCTCAAATCCGCAAATCAATTTTGCAGATCGATATGGGTCAATAAGTGTCACAGTCATAGTTCAGAGTCTTATCAAGAAAATGGTAAAAGAATATTTGACCAATTGTTTTAATTGATTCCTTTCCCCGTTACAGGAGAAATTTTCAAACACGTTTTACATTATCAAGTTACTATTAGGCCATTGATTATAGCGAGGTGGAAATTACAACAAATATGAGGATTTTTGAAAAACTAGACGAATAATTTTGCTTACAGCTGTAAATGTTGTTGAGAGATTTAGTTAGAATATCAAAATAGCCAACGAAAATCCGAGCGAAAGTGATAAAATCAGATCATGGCAGTTGATACATGTTTTTAGAATTTCAAAGTTGAATTTGAAACTCTATTGTGGTTGGAGAACCTACCAGGCGTCTTACAGTGGTCAAGATGACTCTTCAACAACCTAAGTAGGTGGATATGATTTATTAGCTAGGTGGTCGTTTTTGGATTAATCCACAATCCATCGGTTAATTTTTCTGATCCATTTCTGAAATTCCTATGATGGTCACATGCTTGATCCGTGAATTAGTGTTTTAATCATTTTCTTTCCCATTTGTTTAGTGTCCTCAATTGTGATTCATAGTTGTCTTGTTATTTCTTTTGCTCCGTGTTCCAAAGGAACAAAGAACAAAAGTAAAAATTATTGCTGGGAGTTGTTTTATTTTGTATTTCTATTGATGCTTCTCTGTATCTGTCTACGCGTGCGTCCCTAGCTTTTTCAATTGTATATTCCTCATCAAATGTACAAATATATATTGACTCTTTATTAGCTGCATTGCTTTTATATTTTTTTGTTTCCATAATTAAAACTTAAATTAAAATTAAATTTTAATATTTCAAACAAAATCTTCCAAAGAAATTCTTTCAATATTATAATAATAAATAATATTATTTAATTCCTTAGACTATTATTCTTACCTTTTATTGTTGACATATTTCAGTTGATAAGCATTACATGTCAAAAAAATTACATGTCAGTATGTTCCATATCTCATTTTGACAAAGAACAAGAATCCCAAGACAACGTTATGACTTATGTTTGAGTATATTATTCGTCGTTCTCTGCGGTATTATACTTTTCAAAGGGTAATTCAAGTTTAAAATAAGAAAAAGAGCTCTCAAGCGCACCCTAGATAGAATCAAAAGAATCAAGAAAGTTAAGTACACTAAAAACGACCAGAATATTCCGAAAGATAGAAAATGATAATCATTTTACAATTACAATGAATAGCAACCATTTATTGTAGAGAGCAAATCCTCATAAGTCCACATAACCTCTGCCATCAAACACGACAATAACTTTTCAGCCTGATATATAGGCTTTTCTGACTCAAAATTTCGAATAACTCGAAATCGATTCTCTTTCACCAATTCAAATTTTCTAGCATCAGGAACAAATGTGACCAATTTTCCAATTATATCGTTAACAAAAACTGGCATTTTTTCATTGTAACCAATAAACGTTATCTGATTAATAATAAAAGTAATAAAAAAATAATGGAAATAAATAATAATTTAAAATATCAATAACTAAAAAAATTATAAAAAGAATAAAATCAATAAATAATAAAAAAAACCTTAATTCTAATAATTATTAATAATAATAATCACAATAAATGTTAAAATAATAAGAATAAAATATCAATAAATAATAAAAATAATAAAAATTAATAAAAATTAATTATAATAATTATTAATGATGATAATGATAATAATAATAATAATAATAATAATAATAATAATAATAATAATAATAATAATAATAATAATAATAATATGATGTTAAAATAATAATAAAATATCAATAAATAATAATAAATGAAAGTAAAAATTATAACAAAAAATAATAAAAATTATAATTACTTATAATGATTAATAATAAGAATAGAATATCAAAAAATTCAAATAATATCCTATTTAATTGTTTATCGTATATTTTGCTCACTATTTATCAAATTTAAAAATAAAATTGTATTTTTGGAAAAATTTATACATATTTTATTAATTAGTTACCTTTAGAAATAAAATATCAATAAATAACAAAATAACAAAAATTAATAATTGATTAAAATGATAATATTAAAAAGTATTAATTAATGATAATGAATATTAATAATAATTAATAAAAAAATTAATTATATAAATTAATAATAATAATAATAATAATAAATATTAAAATATAATAATAAAATATCAAAAATTCAAATAATATCCGATTTAAATGTTTACCGTATATTTTGCTCACTATTTATCAAATTTAAAAATAAAATTATATTTTTAGAAATATTTATACACATTTTATTAATTAGTTACTATTAAAAATAAATACCAACAAATAACAAATAACAAAAATTAATAATTGATAAAAATGATAATATTAAAAAATATTAATTAATGATAATGAATATTAATAATAATTAATAAAAAATAATAATAATATAATGTTAAAATAATAAGATATCAATTAATAATAATAAATGAAAATAAAAATTATAAAAAAAGTAAATATCAAAAATTCAAATAATATCCGAATTAGATGTTTACAGTATATTTTGCTCACTATTTATCAAATTTAAAAATAAAATTATATTTATAATTATATACACATATAAAAAGTTACAGTTACCTTTATACCGTGACTGACATTACTAATTTCTAATTCCAGATTAGCCAACAAAGCATTGTAAATTTGTTCATTTACAGAATCCATAAACAAGTCGACTATCATGAAATTCATAACGGTAGCAAATGGATCTCTGACTGCTAAAGTACTGAGATTGAAATTATTTTTTTGAATTTATTTGAAAATTGTATACTTGGAAAAATTAATGGAAATGAAAGATTTTGGTAGCAAAAAAACAGCATCTTGACTAAACCACCAACGAGATAAACCATTGTCTCTTAGTAATTCCGGATAAGAGCTAATTTCTTCTCCATTTGATTTAATAGTGAAATCGGTTGGTATATATTGATTTTCAGCAGGCAAAAACAAATTATCATTCAACTTAATATTTTCCCATGCCTGGAAGATTATATAAACCTACAATTGGTTTTTCTTTTCAAATATATCCTACCGTGATATGTTCATCTGAAATATTTTCAACGACATATTTCGTCCCATACCAAATTTCCTCATCGACACATTTCGATTCAAAGTTCTTGGCAATACAATAAACTCTGAACCGAAACAAGTTCAAATAATAACTCGGTAAAATACGCATAAGATTTATTCACCGAGAAAGAATAAGTATTTAAATATTAGAATCATTAATCATTCAAATTAGTGGTTTTAATATTTCAAACTCGTGAAGGATGTCAGGATACCTTTTGATTCCAATGCTATTTACAGTTAGTAATAATTCAAGATCGATATATATTTCACAATTCAATGGACGGATTAAAGAAGTTGTTTACGTCTAAGACACATCAGAAGAATTTCTTTGTAATTAATCGCATCACACGCTTTATTTGTACAAAACCATTTTTTGTTAAACCATTTATCGTGTCCAATAACTTGAGATTGAGCCATGATTGAATTTGAAACATTGGATAATTGTTCAACACTTCGGCTAATAAACATTGGAGTTGTGTTGATCTTTTTAAGAGCTCGATTGAATAGAATATCATATTCATAAGTTAGCAAGTTTATCTTTTTATCGCTCATGTCATAAATGGTTTCAGATAATTTACGAATATTTTTAAACCTTTGGGGAAATTTCATAAACATATCTTGGAGTTCCTCTTCTGTCATTTGATGATTTACAGAAATTAAATCGTTGATTTCCAATCGTTTTGAAAAACTTACATTAATAATTTGCAACGATCTTACTGAGCCACGATCAAATGGACAAGTTTCACTGCAGAAAAGACATCTCTTCGCCATATTGCTCATTGAAATACAACATATCAAACATTCATCATCTTCCATATTTCACTAAGGCCGAAAATTCAAAAACAACCCGAATTACCAAAATTATAAATCAATTCTAGAAAACTTCCAGAATTCGAATCATATTTCCAAAATCGATAGAACAAAGAACACAAAAAAAATCTGACTAAATCGAAATCGATCCAAACTCTAACAATATTCACAATTGTCCGCGTCTGTGTGCGCACACAAGTCAATCCAAAAAGGTAAAAAGCGCACACAGACGCGAGATAAACTAATAATTTGACAATTGTCCGCGTCTGTGTGCGCACACAAATCAAACCCAAAAAACTCGAATATTGCTTTAAACATTAGGTTGGTAAATAAGGAATGTCGTTTTCTGCATAGTTGAAGCATATAATATTTGTTTAAATGCTTCATTATTTAAAGTCATATTGTATATCAATTTAAACAGCTAAGTAATTTGATAAGAATATTTTTATGTTTATATTGGTAATTTTTATATTATTTAAGGTAATTAATCAATGATGAAAAGTAACGAAATCCGAACAATTTACCTTTATGAATATAAACGAAGTTTGAAAGCATCAGATATAACTCGGAATATGAACGAGACATTTGGCCCAAATACAGCCAATGAACGACTGTTCAACAATAGTTCACAAGGATTAGAAATAGAAAGGATAGCCTTGAACACATGGTAACCGACCATCAGCCCTTGACAACGACAAATTAAAGGCATTAATTGAAGTCGATCCACGTACAACATCCAAAGACTCTAAAGAATTGACTGTAATACATCCAGCAGTTCTGAAACATCTCAAAACAATGTAAAATGAAAAAAACAAGACAAATGAGTCCCACAAAAATTGCAAGAAAAACAAACAAATTGCCGTTATGAAGTGTCGTCGGTGTCACATTATAACGTGTG
>CAUHTR010005019.1:0-26626 GCA_959609185.1 Schmidtea polychroa | reverse complement strand
CAAATCACTAACACATAATAATTTAAGATATGTTAGAATTCAATTATCAGAAAAGGTCTAAGCTAAAATTCATGCAGTTGCACATAAGGTGACTGGTTATAATACACATACATACTGATACAGTGTTTAAGTTTAAGTCACATGCAAAAGTTTTATTTCTGGATCAGTTCGTCAGTTCGTTGTTTTTTCGTTGTCTTATTCTCGTTTCTGGGTTCAGCTTTCAATCTTTCGGTTTGATCGTTTAGGTCTGTTTAATTCCTGTTGTTGATTTTCATAATTAGCTCGCAATATCTATTGAAGATAGGGAGATTCTCTCTACCAGAGTTTGAATGTTTTATCTTATTCTTTTTGAATCTCTGAGGCTGGGATTCTAGTTTATTTTTGATCATCTGATAAGATTGAGTTTTCGATTAGTACCAGACCTTGCTCAAGGGTCTTCGGAACCTCGGCCTAACTGGAGGATTCAACACACTGATTCTTCTTTGGTTTTTCCAGTGCTTAATTTACGAAATCGCTCTTATTTATGATATTTTCTCTAATGGGTAATTTCAAATTACACTGGTTCTGTGACTTTCATCTCATTAAATGGGGATCTTTCATATTTTCCTCTTCTAGAAAAGGCGTTTTCTCCCCCATTGAAGTTTCGGAGGTAAAAATAAGAAAGGAGTCAAAACCGTGTAATAAACAAGTCGAACGGAAAACGTTTCAAAATGAAATTAGATGCGTGAATATAAGTAAACACCACCCACCAAATTAATCAATAAGATGTCATCGATAAAATTTGTAACAGAATCAACCAAGCGAGGACGGATTGGTATAGTGGCCATCAGCCCTCCAACCTCGCCGTTATGATCAATAATTCAAATCAAGAGTATTATATTCGTTATTAATAATATTATTTTCATTATTGTTATTATTATAGTTGATAGCATTATTATTAATATCATAACGAATAATTATTATGACTATTAATTATTGTTATCCACATTATGTTTCTTATTACTATTAGTATTACAGTTCGCTTTACAATATGCTTTTAAAAGATAAGATTTAAAAATCAATATTGACACATCTATTGAAATATTTAAATCGCGTATATATAAATAGTTATTGGAAGCTTCTAGAACCTGTTGGCTAATTATAGAAGCTTTAAAAATTTAAAAATCTCAGTTGGTGTCATTTTGAATTTTAAAATATTTATTAAAATTTTAAATAAAATTTTTAAAAATTCAGAAAAAGAACGTATATCATTATATTATATTATATTTATAACCAATGAGAAGTAAAAAAAAGAAATAAAAGAAAGATAGAAATGTATTTTCTGGAAGACGATTGCTAAATTCCAGGAGATTGACAAGGACTATCTTATAGTCGAAAATGTTTTCATTAAATACATTATTCGCAGCAAAAGGCTTAAATCATCATTTTATTGTTTTTTATTATTATTACTATTATGATTATCTCCATTAGCATCATTGATATCATTACTTTCATTATTGTTACTGAAGTCTAGCGTTATATTATTTTTTGATTTATAATTATAGATTGTAATGAATTTTTATTCTGTGTTGTCACTTGTCGCGTGCGGTGGTAAAAAAATAAAAACTATATAGCGATAATTCACTATCATATGGAAAATTTTAAATAAATAAAAAAGTCGATAGAAAATTAAAACCAAAGTAATTTCTACAAAGAATATAAAATTAACAAAAGAAAGTGAAAGAATATAAATTTAAGCAAATATATCTCTAAACCCAATCCTAAAATTATTTAAAAGAAACAAGAGCCGAACATCTCTATTCCTGAATATAATTTATAGGGTGATTAAAGTTGCTTGTAGCAAATATACGATCTAGAAGCTGAATTTTCTCACTTTTATATAGAATTCAAGAGAATAACTGACCTAATTACCAAGGAAATAATTAAGGTTTTTTAAATTTTTATTGTTATTGTTAAATAAATTTTATTACCAAAATTTTATCGTAAATCCTATCAACATACAAACAATCCAACTGTCCCAAACAAATTTTTGCGGTGACTTTGTTAAATCCTACAATTTCCTCTACATAACATAAACACTACAACAACATTATTATTATCACATAACTGCTGTCAAAAGCAAAAACAACAAGACACTCTCACGCGACGATTTTTTTCAACCACTATCGCTTTCAGAATACCTATTATAGAGGTATAAAGAATAGAGTCTATTTTGGCTGAACACAGTAAGCCATATGCTTTGAACAAACTCAATTTTTTAAGACAACCAACAATAAAAACTCATCAACAAAACAAATAATGGCATCAAATCAAACCAACCCAACAAACATTTCACAAACACTCAACAACGACGAAAACACGCACATGATGAAAAATACCAACTACTACTATAACCCAAAAACTACCACGGATAATACACACCATAAATTCAGTTATTAAATCCAGAACAAACCTCCCAAACTATTTAAGCGATGAAAATGGGACACCCCAAAAATGGTTAGAATTCGCTAAGCTAATCCTAACCTTATCTGGAAAAAAGTCGACGAAAACGTTATGTTCGAACATAATTGCTACACTCCCAAGTAGCAAACTGAACAAAATCACTGACCAAGTTGAGGAAATTTCAAAGAGCGAAGACCCTTTCAATAAGCTTTGCAACATTCTAACAAATAAAAGCAAAATTAACAGGAGACAAATACTGGAATAATGTATCAACAACATACGACTTGGCGATAATAAACCTATAGATTTCCTTTGCCAACTCAAACGAAAATTGGAGTACCTCCAACCAAATATCGCTAATTCTTTATCAAATGAATTAGTAAAAGAATTTTTTATGAGAGCAATGCCACCAGAAATAAGACCTATTCTCGCAGTCAGCAGCAATTCGGACGTAGAAACGCTAGCAGACATAGCAGATAAATCAATGAATAAATTTATCCGAATATTTGCAGCACTCAAAACTACAACAGATACGAAATAAATTACAACAACCAGACAAACAACAAAAACATTGAATCTAACGAAATATTAAACCAACTAGTAAACACTTTGATTAGCAAGTTCGACGAAATATTTGTCGACAACAGACAAATAGAAGTACAACTAATCGAAAAAAAGAGCAATGCAACAGGCAAAATTTCAATTCAAACGAAAATAGAGACCTATACATCAGAAACAATTTCAACACAAACCAACCATCAGATAATCATAACATACAAAACTATAACCAATCATAAGACGGAAACAGCAGGCAGAACTACAGCATCTCCAAGCAATTACAACAGAAACCGCCCAAACTCCTCAAACCGATACAAACGATTATTGATTTTCACAATTATTGATTATTGATTGTCGAGATTATTGTTTTTTAAAAAATTTTATTTTTATTGATTTTTAAGTGCATTTATTGATGTATTTTTATTGTTATTGTTATTTTCAACAAAATATCAATTAGGTTTTGTCGTCATTACGAATAAATATACCTCCAGTAGTATCGGGGAAATGAATTTCAATAAAAAACTATTTAGCGATAATTTACTATAGTAAAATAATCAATTAGGCTTTAGTTAAAAATTGTAGATTAAAAATGGTAAAAGTCAGAATAGTCGAATATGGAAGTTAAAAGAAAAGTCGACAGATCATGAAAAATTAGCCGACTGCAAACCCAAAAATCTTAAAAAAATCTTCGACAATTTAATTCAAATTATTTTGTGGAAAAAGTTAACTAATAAAAGTTAGTTATTATTAATTTTCGGTACGGTCGGGGGGTTGGTGGTGCGGAATTGAATGTAAGTATACCCTTGTGACCTATACCCTTAGACGCTGTACCCTAGGGGGACAAAGCATCCTGTCGGATAGTCTACTACTATATAAGGTAAGACTTTGTATCTCCAAAACTATATATTTTTTCGTAAATTTTTTTTTCTCTTTCGGCAAAATCCTTTTTTATGAATCTGTTTACTTTCCTTATTACTATATATTTTACATGATATTTTACTTTTATTATAATCATTAATAATTTGGGAGTCAGCATCAATGTTTCATACACTGCCCGACTATCTCCTCTTCTATTGAGGCGTTGATATTTGGGTATTCTCTGTATTTATCTTCTATTCTTTCATCACTTGGTTCGTTTATAAATGCTACGTACCTCTTGTCTGCTTGTCTTGTTTCTTTTCTCGTTCCTTGATAACCATTCTCTGCTTCGTATCGCTGTTGTTGTCTACCGAAATTCTCATTGATTCTCCGATATTTCATTCTCACTAAATTTGTGTAACAATCTGCCTCTATTCTCACGTGTCCCGGGGTACCACACGCATAACATTCGACTACCTTTCTCTGCATCTGTAGACACTGACTTCTTACATGTCCTTGTCTTCCACATGTAAAACATGTAACTGCCTTCTTTATTATGCAATCTCTGATCAATTGTCATTCTGTTCGGTCTTTCTTCTCGATACTCTCTCGACGCGATATTATATCTTGGTGATACAATATATCTTCCTTGATTTGAAACCGCGTCTCTTTAACTTCTTGTTATACACTATTCTAGCCTTCTTTCTCTCACTGCATAGATTTCTTCTGTAACTATACGAAATTCATATAACTTCTTGATTTTTTTCTTCACTTCTGTTTTGTTCCTTTGGTGTTACTTAGACACAATTCTCAATTCAAAGTCTTCTCGGGTGCATAGTGTACCACCAGCTGATAATCCGTTAAACTATCTTTGTTTAACTAATGTCCTAATATTTTATCGACCAATTCGTCTACGACAGTAAAATATTTATCGGGCTCCTCAATCGTCTGTCTATAGGACATAGCAGATTGTAAATCCTCTGCCAAACTTGTTTTCTTGACGAATGCCTTTCGCAATTTTTCCTTATAACATTTGATATTTTGGTCATGTCCCGTAATTCGACAGTAGATGGAAGGGAGCCCGCAAAACCAGGAGCCCACAAGACCACATACCCCCTCCCCCCCCGGGAAAAAAAAAATTTTTTTTAAATTAATTGGTCCAGAGGGCTGACACTTTTTTTCATCCCAAAAAAATGTTCCCGCCAACGGATTTTATTGACGGATAGCTCATCTTAAAGCCCAGTGCCAGACCTTTAAAATGTGCTATAGGTATCTTATATATCTTTAATAGTTTTAATGTTATTAACATTTGATGACCACCATCTTTTCAAAGTTAAATTATTATTATTTTTCAAAATATTATGAAGTGGTCCAGAGGACTCACACTTTTTTTCATCCCAAAGATTAATGTTCCCGCCAACGGATTATATTGATGGATAGCTCATTTTGAAGCTTAGTGCAGGACCTTTCGAATGAGCCATAGAAGGTATCATCATCATTAATAATGTCAAAGTTATTAACATTTTACCAAAAATCAATTTCAAGGTCATATTATTTTTCAAAAATATTATTAGTGGTCTAGGGAGCTCCTGGTTTTTGTTTGCCCAAAAGTTATCGTTTACATCATTTTATTTCATCAATTGATAGCTCATTTTGAAGCTTAGTGCAAGAACTTTTGAATCAGCAATAGAAGGTATCATCATCATTATTATTGGCAAAGTTATTAACGTTTTCCCGAGACCATTTTCAAGGTCATTTATTTTTTCAAGTTTTTTTTTCAAGGTCAAGGTCATTTATTTTTTCAAGGTCATTTCTTTTTTCAAGGTCATTTAATTTTTTCAAGGTCATTTCTTTTTTCAAGGTCATATTTTAAAATTTAAATGTACAGAGTTCCCTCCAACGACAATTATACAACGATAGCTCATTTTAAAGCCCAATCCAAGACCTTTCGATTGAGCCATAGAAGGTATCATCACCATTAATATTGACAAAGTAAATAACATTTTACCAAAATTCATTTTCAAGGTCATATAATTATTATTATTAAGTGGTCTGGCGGGCTCCTGGTTTTCGTTTGCCCAAAAGTTATCGTTCCCATTATCCGAATTTATTAATCGATAGCTTATTTTGAAGCCCAGTACACGTTCTATCTATGGATATATAAATATTATTATTATCAATATTATTGGCAAAGTTATTAAAGTTTTCCCGAGACCATTTTCAAGGTCATTTATTTTTTCAAGATATTATTTTTTCAAGGTCATATTATTATTTTTCAAAATATTATTTTTTCAAGCTCATTTATTTTTTCAATGTCATTTATTTTTCAATGTCATTTATTTTTCAAGGTCATTTATTTTTTCAAGGTCATTTATTATTTTTCAAGGTCATTTATTTTTTCAAGGTCATTTATTTTTCAAGGTCATTTATTTTTTCAAGGTCATTTATTATTTTTCAAGGTCATTTATTTTTTCAAGGTCATTTATTTTCTCAAGGTCATATTTTAAAATTTAAATTTACAGAGTTCCCGCCAACGACAATTATTCAACGATAGCTCATTTTAAAGCTCAATCCAAGACCTTTCGATTGAGCCATAGAAGGTATCATCACCATTAATATTGACAAAGTAAATAACATTTTACCAAAATTCATTTTCAAGGTCATATAATTATTATTATTAAGTGGTCTGGCGGGCTCCTGGTTTTCGTTTGCCCAAAGGTTATCGTTCCCATCATTTTATTTCATCGATCGATAGCTTATTTTGAAGTTTAGTACAAGATCTATCTACTGATGTATAAAAATTATCATCATCATTATTATTGGTAAAAATATTAATGTTTTCCCGAGACCATTTT
This sequence comes from Schmidtea polychroa, assembly GCA_959609185.1. Taxonomy (NCBI): domain Eukaryota; kingdom Metazoa; phylum Platyhelminthes; order Tricladida; family Dugesiidae; genus Schmidtea; species Schmidtea polychroa. The sequence continues at coordinate 19,913 of CAUHTR010005019.1, read as the reverse complement.
CAAGGTCATTTATTTTTTCAAGGTTATTTAATTTTTTCAAGGTCATTTATTTTTCAAGGTCATATTTATTGGTAGAATAATTCATTAATGGATCATGGGAGGTAAATACTGAGAATGGGTATAGATAAGATGAAGGTTGATAAGAATGGAAATATATTAATTGAAATTATTTCATAAAATTCATAAATTTAATAAAATAAAATCTTAAAAGAAATATTTGTGGGGAATAATTAATCAAAATCGGCGGAATATAATTGATTAAATACCAAGGGTAGAAGGGGGGGCTATAAGTAATTAAATAATGGAAAATCGAGGGAATATAAGTGATTAAATAGTGGAAAATCGGGGGGATATTAGTGATAATAATTAGTGGAAAATAGAGAATCGAGGGAATATAAGTGAGGAGGATATATAATTTAAGCTAGTTTATTACATAACAAGCTGTATTTTACCAACATTTTACCAAATTTTTAAAGTATGTAATTTAATTTTAATTATATTTTTAAATTGTATATATTTTCAATATCATTCAATTGTTTTATTCTAATAATAAGTTTAAAAAGTATATGATTAATAAATTAATATTTTGTTAACATTTATTTTAGAATTTAAAAAACTTTACTTAAAATTTAGTGAAGTATTTAATTTTGATTGTATTTTATAAGACATATATTTAAGTATTAGCTTATTTTGATTGAAGTATCATATTTAATATTATTATGATTGCTTTCGAAATATTTTAGTGTAAAATAGTAAATTTAATAATAAATAGAATACAATATTAAACAACCTTTTGAAAAAAAGTAACTTTTAATATCTAATCAATAAGTTTTAAAAGTCTATAACTGCTAATACACTAATTTCTTATTTACATTTACTTATAAAATTTATATTTTTAAATTTAGTGTAAAGTATTTAATTTTTATTGTATTTTATAAAAATCATCTATTTGAATAGTTATCTTATTTTGATTAAAAAGGGTAATATAATTAATAATATGATAATTATTTTTGAAATATTTAAAGTAAAATAATAAATTTAATAATAAATAGCTATTATTACAATATTAAACGACTTATACAACAAAAACTTTTTATTTCTAATGTTTTATTCCATCAATAAGTTTCAAAGTATATAACTGGTAATAAATTAATTTCTTATTTACATTATTTGAGAATTTGGAACACTTAAAAAATTTATATTTTCTAAGACTTATATTTGAATATTAACCTATTTTGATTGAAAAGGGTAATTGATTTAGAAATTATTTAGTGTAAATCAAAACATTTAAATTATTAAGGTATTAAAGTACTTATTCAAACATTAAAAAAAGATCTAATCAATAAATATCATTCACAGCTTGTTATGTAATAAAATAGTCGCGGCTTGTTATGTAATAAACTAGCTTAAATTATATATCCTCCTCACTTATATTCCCTCGATTCTCTATTTTCCACTAATTATTATCACTAATATCCCCCCGATTTTCCACTATTTAATCACTTATATTCCCTCGATTTTCCATTATTTAATTACTTATAGCCCCCCTTCCACCCTTGGTATTTAATCAATTATATTCCGCCGATTTTGATTAATTATTCCCCACAAATTTTATTAAATTTATGAATTTTATGAAATAATTTCAATTAATATATTTCCATAGTAGGGAGTTAGTGGCCCGCGGCAACAATATGGGGGGGGGGGGTAAAAAATGTTGCAACCTTTGATTGCATAATTTTTTCCGTAGACATTTTTTGATTACGCAATTGTTCCCAACTCATTTTATTTTTGCTTTCAGGGATTTTTAGTACAAATTTTTTTTTAGACTATAGTGAGAGGTCTCGATTGATCCAGGGATTTTCAATAAAAAAAGTGGTCTACACTAAAAAGCATGGAATTATTTAGACTATAATGAGGGTCACCTTGGTCCTATGATTTTCAATAAAAAAGGGTTTACACTAAAAATCATGGTAAATTTTTGAATTAAAGTTAATTAAGGTCCAAATTTTAAAATTAAGTAATCAATGGTCAAAATTTTTATATTAAAGTTAAATAAGTAAATTAAAGTAATAATTTTTAAATAAGTAAATTAAAGTAAATTAAAGTAAAATTTTTAAATTTATTAACAAAAAGTTGGAATAATAGAAGGTGTTTGAGAATTGAAATTTTTTAATGAAAATTTTTATGAAATATTTTTTTTTTAAGTAATTTTTTTTTTAATGAAATTTTTTTATAGATTAATTTTTAAAGATAATTTTCAATGTAAATTTTAATGGAATAATTTTTAAGTAAATTTTTTTTTTAGGTTAATTTCTTTTTTTTTATAGTTTAATAATAATAATAATTATAGCAATAATAATAATAATAATAATATTAATAATAATACTAATAATAATAATAATAATAATAATAATAATAATAATAATAATAATAATAATAATAATAATAATAATAATAATAATAATAATAATAATAATAAAAATATTATTTCAACCAAATACTATACAACACATAAAAATAACTAGACACATAATTTTAGTGGGAATAGACTGGCATTGTGGTTTAAATGGATAGCGGTTCAAATCACGTCTGAGGTTAGTTTTTTTTTCAACATAAAATAATATTAAAAATTTGAAAATAATATTGAAAATGGTGTGGGTATCTTAGAGTTATATTTTATTTTATTTATTTTTATTTTATTTTATTTATTTTATTAATTAATTATTTTTTAAACATAAATATGAAAAAAAAAATATTGAAACGGGTGATGGTGGTGAACCGGTAATTATCGCCACCAGTCTTTCGAACACCCCCGGATCGATTCTATAATGTGCACATTTATTTCTTGGTTGTTTTCGGACCTCTTTCGGATTCACTTTCGAATTCATTTGTACTTTCGAGCAGCACACTTAAAACGCCGATGAAATCGTATTCGAGCGAGAAGCGAATAATAAGGTGTGCTGCTATTATCGGATTGATTCTGATTATGGGCCTGGCCAGCTTGTATATTGGAAGAGATTTGATAAACGAAAGAGGTTGAAATAAAAAAAAATGATCCGGATCAAAAAAAACTGTTGAGAGGACAGTGGAAAAAAAAAAAAATACCACTGTCCTCTCAGAGCAGTTTTACTATTTTCATAAAATTTTTTTTATTGGATTTTTTATGATGTTTTTTTTCTATTTTATTTTTTTATTAACCAGCAATTTGCCAATCCGGCGACTTGCTAGTCGACATCCCAAGTATCCCTAAACAACGCGGCCCCTCAAGTTTTTCATAATGCCATTTTTCTTTTTCCATTCTCTTTATAGGACTTTTCTAAGGGATTATGTGAAATAAAGGCATAAAATTAAAATGTTAATTATATTTATTTATATTTATTGAGAAGTGATAAATAGCATAAAAGTGTAAATTTTAGGCCTTTTTTAAAGGAATTATGTGAAATAGAGCATGAAAATAAGGGGCTTCAAACTTAAAACCGTTGGATTGAGTTTTTTAAAATAAGGGGTAAAATGATATAAAAGTATATATTTTAGGGCGTTTTTTTAATAGTTTAAGTGAAATGGAGGCATGAAAGCTTGGAGGGCTGTGTTGGTTAGGGATATATACACACTACTAATAATAATAATAATAAATCGTGAAAATCATGGAAATGATAATAATAAATTTGAAAATATCTTTGAAAATAATAATAAAATTAATAATAATAATAATAATAATAATAATAATAATAATAATAATAATAATAATAAAAATAATAATAATAATAATATACGTTTTGGCCTGGACCTGTTAATTTAAAATTATTTTATTGTTTAAATAAATGTATGTTTTATTGATTTGTTTAATAATACCCTTGCGAGCTGTTAAGTGTAAGCAGTACCTTTGTGAGCATTACCCATAGGGGGACAAAATATTTTGTCGGATAGACTAGGAGTATATATAATAATATACACTGAAAATAAATAATAAGAAATTTGAAAATAATTTTGAAAATGATAATAATATTTTATAAATAAAATAAGAATTTTGAAGAAAATAATCATGAAATGTTGAAAATCGTGAAAATCATGAAAATAATAAAAATAATAATAATAATAATAATAATAATAATAATAATAATAATAATATCATATAATAATAATAATAATAATAATATCATATAATAATAATAATAATAATAATAATAATAATAATAATAATAATAATAATAATAATAATAATAATAATATAAAATGATTATTGCTTGGTAGCAGCATTTATTATTTAAAATAATAAAATGAATATTTAAGCCTTTTGCTGCAAATAATGTATTTAATGAAAGAATTTTCGACTATACGATAGTCCTTATCAATCTCCTGGAATTTAGCAATGTTCTTCCCCAAAATACCTTTCAATCTTTCTTTTATTTCCTTTCTCTTAATTCTCATTGTTTGTAAATATAATGAATTGTTTTACATTTAAAATTTCAAAATGACACAAACTAAAATTTTTAAATTTTTTACAGCTTCTATAATTAGCTTCTAGAAGCCTAATAAAATATTTGAAAATATTTTAAATAAAGCCTCCAATAACTACTTATATATGCTATTTAAATATTTCAATAAATGTGTCAATTTTGATTTTCAAACCCTATTTTTTAAAATTTTTTCTATTATTCTAATTATTACCTTTTAACTTATTCTATTTTTTTAATTTCTTTATATATTGTCAGTTATTCTCAAGGTCGATGACAACAGATCAAATTCATGATTTCATTGATTTCTTCTTTAGTGTTGATCTTTGGCTGTCTGTTTTTGATGAGAATTGCTTCTTTGAATCTGACATTTTTCTTTTGGATGTTTCCATTAGCTATGATTTCTATTGACATATTTTTTTTTCCTCTGTTGGCTGACACTGTCGGAGATGTCTGCCCAACGAGGATGTTCCACCAGGATCTAGATGTTCTTTAACTCTTTGGTGCAAGGTCCTGAGGGTACTTCCAATGTAGATTTCATTGCATACATTGCACGTGATGCAATAGACGATGTTTTTTCTAAAGCACATATCTTTCGGTGTCTGGCAGTTTTTCATTCTGCAATTGTTTTCTCTATTTATGTTGCCTACCAGAGCCCTTCTCAATGTCCAAGATTTATGTGCTATCCGAATAACCAACAGCTTCGTCAAAAAAATTCTGATCTTCCTAACTTTTACCACCTAATTAAAACTCACAAAGAGAGTCCTGGTATCAAAATTAGACCTATAGTGTCCAACAAAAATGGACCAACAACTAAAACAAGTTTGCTCCTTGCAAAGATCTTGAAACCTTTATTGGACACGATACCACACCATCTTCAAAGCAGCGACTGCATCATGACAAGTCTAAATAATAACATGTCTTGTCATAGAGAATTCTAATACCCATTTAGTCTTGATGTCGTATCACTATACACATCTATCGAACCAACAGAGGCTATTCAATGTTTAGAAAAGAAATTAAGAGAAGGCAACTTGTTAATAAAGGAAATGAATATCGAGAATATCACCAAACTACTTACTGTTATCCTCGAGAACACCTATTTTACCTTTGAACAAAATATCTATAAACAAGTTAAAGGTCTGCCTATGGGTTCTAGCATATCAGGACTGCTAGCAATCATCTTTATGGATAACCTCGAACGACAGACACTGAGGACCATAAAACCCATCGGTCTCTATGCAAGATATGTAGATGATATCTTCATCACGACCGAAAACAGAAAAGAAGCGGTGGAAATATTTCATACATTCAATGCGGCTCTTCAAGATATTAAGTACATTAAATACATTATTTGCAGCAAAAGGCTTAAATATTCATTTTATTGTTTTAAATAATAATAATAATAATAATAATAATAATAATAATAATAATTACATGAAAATAATATAACTTTAAAATAACTTTTAAAATAATAATAATAATAATAATAATAATAATAATAATAATAATAATAATAATAATAATAATAATAATAATAATAATAATAATAATAATAATAATAATAATAATAATAATAATAATAATAATAATAATAATAACAATAATAATAATAATATTAATAATAATAATAATGTTAATAATATATAGCTCATTCGAAAGGTCTTGCACTAAGCTTCAAAATAAGACATCGATCAATGAAATAAGATAATTAGAACGATAACCTTTGGGCAAACGAAAACCAGGGGCCCGCTAGATCTCTATTAATATTTTGAATAATAATAATAAAAAATAATATTTTTTAAAAATAATAATATGACCTTGATGAGTCATCACGATGAGTCATGTGACCCTGGGAATGACCTTGGATGAGTCATGGTCTTTGTTTAAATGACCTTGATGAGTCATATGTCTTTGTTTAAAATTTGACCTTGAAAAAAATGTACTTTTTGACTTAGAAAAATTTTTAAAAATTTTCCGGCCGAGGGGGGGGGGTAGGGGGTATGTGATCTAGCGGGCCCCAATCCATCTACTGTTATAAATCACTAAATATTCTCCCCTGATAACAATAAAATAATCAGTAATAATTATAAATAATAATTATAAATAATAATATTATTTAAAAATTAATAATTAATAATAAATTCATAAAATCAATTATTGATGTGCAGATGATAAAAGGAAGAACCCAATAAATGTTATGGATCCTGGCACAGCCATCGGTACTCAGCAGCCATTACTCCAAGGGCCAATATATAATTTTTACGCTGCCAATTTTATTTTATCTATTTTCCTTTTATTATAAATTATATTTAAATTTCTGAAACTCGAATTTAAAATGATAGATAAAAAATGAAAAAAAATTATGAGCAACAATAAAAATAGATCAACAAATTCTCCACAAATTCAATAAATGATCCAATTTGATATCAATATTTATTTGATTATTATTGATTTATCATTTCATCAATTATCCAATCAAATTATTCAGAGCAATTTATAAATAAAATGTATTAATATGTGAATCAAATGATAAATTTAACATTTCACGCAACGCAAAGCATAAATTAAAATCAGATCGATAACACAATTAAATCAATTTTTTATTCAAATATTTGTGGTTAATTATCGGTTCTCGCGTCTGTGTGCGCTTTGTACTGGTTTTTGGAGTATCTTATCTTTGGATGCTGAAAATCATATCTGATATAAATTATTTATAAATTGCTTGTTTATCTGCATCAAAAAACAAATTGTATAAACTTGACATTTTATATGTAACAGGAAATAATTAATATAATAATTATGATTTATGAAAATTGTGAAACGATTTTGATATTTTGATAATTGCATAAAGTGAAATATGAAAATGGAATATTTTATTGATTTATTTTTACATTAATAATTATTTATCATTTAATCAATGATTTTGATAATTTTAGATAAAATGTTTGCAAGCGTATGGAAATTGGAATTTGATAATGAAATCAGCAGTGAATTGATATGCAACATTTGCAAATGTTTAATGATAAAGGCTTGCAGTGCTCCTTGTGATTGTCGCTTTTGTTCTGATTGCATTGAGCATTATTTGTATGGGAATGATAAATTCTGTCCAGGAGCAGGAAAACGCTGTAAAAAGGAAACTATAAATTTTGCAAATGATATTGTAATAGACAATCAGGCTAACGGTCGAATAGCAGAAATTCATGTGAAATGCCTAAGGCCAGATTGTCAATTCAAAGATGAATTAGAGGGGATGGAGAGCCACATGAGGACATGCAATAAGCGCCCAATCAGCTTACCGTTCAAAGAGGTTGGCTGTGCAATCAATGAAGTTGTACATGACGAGATGAAATATCATCTCTATGACAACAATTATATACATAGCAATTTGTTGATTGATCTGATCAATGCGTTACGCTATGATATTGATTTATTGAAGCATGAATCAATTAGTCAACAAGTAGATTTATTGATTGAAATATTGAATATATATATATATATATTTGTGATTGCAGCAGCAAATTGGCGAGATGGAAATGCAATTGATTGACCACAGGAGTGAAATTGATCAATTGAAGCATGAAAACGATCAACTCAAACTACAAATAGATAATATCAATGTGAATTTTTATTTTGAGGTAATTTTATTGATATTTATGATCGCAGGAGGAAATGTGCTGGATGGCAATGAAATTGATTGATAGCAGAGTGGAAATTGATGAATTGCATGAGGAAATGGCGGGAGTGAAGGATGAGAATCGCTCATTGAAAAGGAAGAGGGAGACAAATATTGGATCAATCAATCAAGTTTGATTATTGATTTAATTTGTTATTAATGTGTAAATGCAAAGCAGCTCAGACAGCCAATTGATGAGGTGAAAGAGAAATGCGAGCAGCCGCTGCAACAGCAGAAGATTGCAAAGGTGATTTATTGATTTATTGAAATGTTTGAATTTCAGATTCATTTGCAGCTTGAAATGGCGGAATGCGCCAATGAAATTCGGCTGATTGAAACAAAATTAGGAAATGTAATATATAGAAATTATGGATTTTTGGAATGGCAAATCGATCAATTTTCACAACGAGAGAGAGATCAATGGATTTACAGCGAGGCATTTTATTCAGGGCCAATCGGTTACAAAATGTGCTTGGCAGTGGTGATTGGTGATATTTGGGGTGATGCAATTGGGGGTGGGGTAAGAGTTGGTTTCCTTTTGATGCGTGGGGCAAATGATGAGCAATTGGATTGGCCGTTCAAGCATGCGGTAAATGTTGATGTGATCGATCCAGCAGATTGCAGCATTTGCATGAGTAGATCATGACAGAAATGATCCAATTGGCATTTATGAGTACGCTGCTGCCTACTCAATCTATAAATTTGCAGCCAAAAATGATAAAATGCAGCTAAGATGCAAAATTGAATAATTATGACAAATTTAAACAAACATTTGAATAAAAATTGATTTATTTGTGTTATCGATCTGATTTTAATTTATGCTTTGCATTGCTTGATATGTTAAATTTATCATTTGATTCTGTTAATAAATTTTATTTATAAATTGCGCTGAATAATTTGATTGGATAATTGATAAAATGATAAATCAATAATAATCAAATCATTATTGATATCAAATTGGATCATTTAATGAACTTTGTGGAGAATTTATTGATCTGTTTTTATTGTTGCTCGCCATTTTGAATTCCATTTTTATCTATCCAATTAAAATCGTGCTTCAGAAATTTTGAAATTTTTCATTTTATTTTCAAATTAATAATTTATAATAAAATAAATATTAATAATAAATAAAATAATAAATAATTAAATTAAATAATTAAATGAAAATTTATTATATTAATTTAAAGAAAATTTAAAAAAATAAAATTAATTAAGTAAATATAAAATAAATAAATTTTAGTAAGATAATGAAAAATTAAATTATTGATTAAAAAATACAATTAAATATTAAATTTTAAAATATTTAAAAAATAATTTTAAATTAAATTAAAAAACATTTTGAAATATTTTAAATTTGTATATTTGATATAATTTAATTTTCCATAAATTTATCGCTAACAATATCGGTAATTATATTTACTTGGCCAATAGAATATGGGATAAACAATATATCATTCTCATTGGATTAGAAACATTTGATAAGCATGCATCATCACATTCGACTGGCTCATTATCAGAGAAACTAGATTAAACATATCATCACATTTTAGGGTTTAGTTTTGTTAGGAATTGCCAGATAATCATTCAAGTTATCTAATATAATTTCACTCTTTTTTCCGTATTCTCTTCATTTTACTGGACACATTTGTATCAGAATTTCATCTGAGTTATTTTCAAAATCTTCGGTAGAATTGCCGTTTTCTTCCTCTTCTTCACTTTTATCAATTTGGTCTACGAATAGGCCCAATAATATGAATTGATAAAAGCAATAGTTATTAATTTACCATCAGAAACATTATCATATCCTGAATCGATATCATCAAATAATTGGAATGCTTCTATATAAACATATTTAATTTCATTTAGTTATCATTTTAAATTAATTATTTCAATAAAGATTTCATATATAATTTAATATATTATGAATATTTTAACAACACAAATTGAGTTTTTGTGATTATTAAAATAAAATTGTCTTTACTTTCAATTGATACAACTAGTACATTAAATTATCATTTCTTTCATATGAATTTAATCAAATTTTAAAAGGCCCTTAAAAATAAGGAGTGAATGTGTTTTATCATTAATAATTAATTAATTTTTGATTTATAATTTATCCAGTAAAATAACTATTGAGTATTTATTTAGTGTTGTGTCATTTTTAAATGTAGTAGGGGTATTTATGGATTCCTTACTAAACGCTTTCATGACTATTGTCTTTATACCATCTGTGCAACCATGGCGACGATTATATTGATGCTGTATACAATGGCTGAAAATTCATAAGCATGTGAGCTCTTTTACTAAACTAATCCTCGTGATATTTTCATTTTCGAATTCTGGACTGCCGATGGAATGTGTTACGTCATTATTCATTAGCTATTTCTTTCTTTGATGGTTTTTATTGATTTATGTAATTATGGTCCTCTATAATAAATGTCTTCTAATATAATTTTCCAAAATTTTGAGCAGGAATCGGCCCTTATTTCCAAGTTACTAAATGTTGTTCTATACTTTCTACAATATTCAATATATTCTTCGAAAAATCTGAACAGGGATCTGCCTATCTAATTTTAACCTAAATTCTAAATGTTGATGTGATCGATTTAACAAATGTCAGCATTAGGAGGAGTAAATTAATAAAATATTCAGATTGGTCTGGTAATGCCGTGATAGAGGAAACCATCACATGGCAGAAATGATCCAATTGTTATTTATAATTATAACTTTTTTGTTTTATCTCACTCTAGCGCGATAGTTTGAGATTTTCAAAATATTATTTAGACTAAAATATAGAGTGTGACGTCACCTACATATTTGCTGACCACAACATTTTTGTATTTCTTCAAGATGAGTGCGCATGAGTGCACATGTGTGATAAAGATCAATTTTCTTTAGTTGTTGTCGATGTCCAAAATTCCTCTTTTAAGTCAATATTTTTCAACTTTTGTCATTGTCCGCTATAACATCCTAAATAAAGATAAAAATAGTTTAAAGTTGATATCAATCCCAACTATCTCTAAATATTTCATTGTCTAAACATAAAACCAAGTAAATTGGTCATTAACCCTAAACGACTGAATAAAACCTCGGATAATTATTAGAAAATTAATCAAACATTTTTTTAAACCATAAATCTAAATTAATTCACTGTGCAATAACATTCATCACAACCTGATTAAACGATATAAGTTCTATTGCTAAAACTACTCCTCATTGTATTTTCCTTACGGGTTCTTGACTGACGATAGAAGGTCTTACGTCATTATTCATTGTCTATTTCTATTGTTGGATCATTGGAATGCCTTCATTTACCTATGGTTCTCATTTCTGAATGTTTCTTATTGTTTTCTTCAAATATTTGGGCAGGGATCGGCCCTTATTTCTAAGTTAATAAATGCAGTGTCATACTTCTCATAAAATTTGAGCACGGATCTGCCCTTATTTCTAACTATATGCTATAAAACGATGTTCCAAACTGGTTAAGCTGTCCATCAGTCTAATGGTAATTAAATTTACTTACTAACGCTGGGCTAGAATCAAAAATTAAGAGCTTGTTTTAATGAGCCGAAAATACATATCATCCAAACCGCACCAAGTTGAATTAAAATCTATGATTATACACAAATTAATCCAAAATAAAGTACACATCACATTAAGAACAAATAAAACACGTATAATAATGTATAAAGGAACTGTTGGGTCGCTTAGGGTTGTGTCATTTTTAAATGTAGTAGAGGTATTTATGGATTCCTTCCTAAACGCTTTCATGACTATTGTCTTTATACCATCTGTGTACCCATGGCGACGATTATATTGATGATGTACACAATGGCTGAAAATCCATAAGCATGTGAGCTCTTTTGCTAAACTAATCCTCGTGATATTTTCATTTTCGGATTCTGGACTGCCGATGGAAGGTCTTACGTCATTATTCATTAGCTATTTCTTTCTTTGATGGTTGTTATTGATTCATATAATTATGGTCCTCAGTAATTGATTCTCAGTAATTCTTTCAAAGATTTTTGCAGGGATCCGCTCTTATTTCAAAGTTAATAAATGTTGTTTTCTACTTTCTACAATATTCAAACTATTCTTCAAAAAGTTTGAGCAGGGATCTACCTCTCTTACTAATTTTACGCTTTGTTCCAATAAAAATACTTACTAACTCCACATTACATCCCGATCAACCGAATGATTGAAATGCCAGCCAATATACTAGTAAAAGCAACCATAAAGGTCCCTCAAACCGTGGCCTACTAGATCACAACTCCACTGTAATTACTATCCAAAACATAAAAATCAAAAAAAAGAAACAAACGACAAAAAGAACAAATAAAAAGAAATATAACTGCAACTTAATTGAATATAACGATTTATTAGCCTAAAACTATACATAAAAATTACACATTAAATAAAATTTCCAAATCCAGTTCAAGCTTACCACGCTGACATAAACCGAAAAAATGAGAGCTAATCGCAATGAATGTCAAAAATTAGTGGTATTACTACTGCCTAAAAATTGTGTTCATGGTCTAAAAAAGTCTGTTGTTTAACTGAATTTTGAATCAGTATTTATACTGATTTTGATTGTGCTTCCATTCATTTCCTGTCACTATATCCAATCAAAATGCAATAAATTTGAATTACTTTAGCACACATGCATGAGTGTGTGCAATTATTTATTTTATTTTTAATTTAATTAATCAAATTATTTTAATTTTTATTAATTTAATTTTATAAGCTTTTTAATTTAAATAATTTTAGCTAATTTTATTTTAATTTTCATTAATTTTAACCATTTAATTCTATAAATTTCATAATTCACATAATTTTAATTTTATTTTTAATTTTTATTATTTTATCAGTTTTACGGAAAATATTTAGTTTTCAATTTTCAATTTATTTATTTAGATTATTTTCATATTCCTCTTCTTAGCATATGTACTCATTGTTATAGCTCCTTCGTGTGTCAATACGAGCCATAACATCCCTAATTAATTCGATTATGGTCCTTCATATGCAAATACGGCCAATAATTTTTCTTAAAATTCTTTTCATATTATTTATTATTTTATTATCAATTATTATTTTATTTATTATTATTTTATTTTCTTAGTTGGCAGATTTTTTGAATGCGTTATTCATCTCCTAATTGTGTTGGTGATTGCAACTTCTTACGTTTTCGATTTTATTAGACGTGTTTTATTTATCCTCAATGTGTTGTGTATTTTATTTTGTATTATTTGGTGTATGATCATAGATGTTAATTTAACTTCGTGACGTTTTTATGTTGTATTTATGATCTATTAAAGCAAACTCTCAATCTTCGGTTCTAGTTCAAATCACTAACAAATCACTAACACATAATAATTTAAGATATGTTAGAATTCAATTATCAGAAAAGGTCTAAGCTAAAATTCATGCAGTTGCACATAAGGTGACTGGTTATAATACACATACATACTGATACAGTGTTTAAGTTTAAGTCACATGCAAAAGTTTTATTTCTGGATCAGTTCGTCAGTTCGTTGTTTTTTCGTTGTCTTATTCTCGTTTCTGGGTTCAGCTTTCAATCTTTCGGTTTGATCGTTTAGGTCTGTTTAATTCCTGTTGTTGATTTTCATAATTAGCTCGCAATATCTATTGAAGATAGGGAGATTCTCTCTACCAGAGTTTGAATGTTTTATCTTATTCTTTTTGAATCTCTGAGGCTGGGATTCTAGTTTATTTTTGATCATCTGATAAGATTGAGTTTTCGATTAGTACCAGACCTTGCTCAAGGGTCTTCGGAACCTCGGCCTAACTGGAGGATTCAACACACTGATTCTTCTTTGGTTTTTCCAGTGCTTAATTTACGAAATCGCTCTTATTTATGATATTTTCTCTAATGGGTAATTTCAAATTACACTGGTTCTGTGACTTTCATCTCATTAAATGGGGATCTTTCATATTTTCCTCTTCTAGAAAAGGCGTTTTCTCCCCCATTGAAGTTTCGGAGGTAAAAATAAGAAAGGAGTCAAAACCGTGTAATAAACAAGTCGAACGGAAAACGTTTCAAAATGAAATTAGATGCGTGAATATAAGTAAACACCACCCACCAAATTAATCAATAAGATGTCATCGATAAAATTTGTAACAGAATCAACCAAGCGAGGACGGATTGGTATAGTGGCCATCAGCCCTCCAACCTCGCCGTTATGATCAATAATTCAAATCAAGAGTATTATATTCGTTATTAATAATATTATTTTCATTATTGTTATTATTATAGTTGATAGCATTATTATTAATATCATAACGAATAATTATTATGACTATTAATTATTGTTATCCACATTATGTTTCTTATTACTATTAGTATTACAGTTCGCTTTACAATATGCTTTTAAAAGATAAGATTTAAAAATCAATATTGACACATCTATTGAAATATTTAAATCGCGTATATATAAATAGTTATTGGAAGCTTCTAGAACCTGTTGGCTAATTATAGAAGCTTTAAAAATTTAAAAATCTCAGTTGGTGTCATTTTGAATTTTAAAATATTTATTAAAATTTTAAATAAAATTTTTAAAAATTCAGAAAAAGAACGTATATCATTATATTATATTATATTTATAACCAATGAGAAGTAAAAAAAAGAAATAAAAGAAAGATAGAAATGTATTTTCTGGAAGACGATTGCTAAATTCCAGGAGATTGACAAGGACTATCTTATAGTCGAAAATGTTTTCATTAAATACATTATTCGCAGCAAAAGGCTTAAATCATCATTTTATTGTTTTTTATTATTATTACTATTATGATTATCTCCATTAGCATCATTGATATCATTACTTTCATTATTGTTACTGAAGTCTAGCGTTATATTATTTTTTGATTTATAATTATAGATTGTAATGAATTTTTATTCTGTGTTGTCACTTGTCGCGTGCGGTGGTAAAAAAATAAAAACTATATAGCGATAATTCACTATCATATGGAAAATTTTAAATAAATAAAAAAGTCGATAGAAAATTAAAACCAAAGTAATTTCTACAAAGAATATAAAATTAACAAAAGAAAGTGAAAGAATATAAATTTAAGCAAATATATCTCTAAACCCAATCCTAAGATTATTTAAAAGAAACAAGAGCCGAACATCTCTATTCCTGAATATAATTTATAGGGTGATTAAAGTTGCTCGTTGCAAATATACAATCTAGAAGCTGAATTTTCTCACTTTTATGTAAAATTCAAGCGAATAACTGACCTAATTACCAAGGAAATAATTAAGGTTGTTTTAAATTTTTATTGTTATTGTTAAATAAATTTTATTACCAAAATTTTATCGTAAATCCTATCAACATACAAACAATCCAACTGTCCCAAACAAATTTTTGCGGTGACTTTGTTAAATCCTACAATTTCCTCTACATAACATAAACACTACAACAACATTATTATTATCACATAACTGCTGTCAAAAGCAAACACAACAAGACACTCGCACGCGACGATTTTTTTCAACCACTATCGCTTTCAGAATACCTAATATAGAGGTATAAAGAATAGAGTCTATTTTGGCTGAACACAGTAAGCCATATGCTTTGAACAAACTCAATTTTTTAAGACAACCAACAATAAAAACTCATTAACAAAACAAATAATGGCATCAAATCAAACCAACCCAACAAACATTTCACAAACACTCAACAACGACGAAAACACGCACATGATGAAAAATACCAACTACTACTATAACCCAAAAACTACCACGGATAATACACACACCATAAATTCAGTTATTAAACCCAGAACAAACATCCTAAACTATTTAAGCGATGAAAATGGGACACCCCAAAAATGGTTAGAATTCGCTAAGCTAACCCTAACCTTATCTGGAAAAAAGTCGACGAAAACGTTATGTTCGAACATAATTGCTACACTCCCAAGTAGCAAACTGAACAAAATCACTGACCAAGTTGAGGAAATTTCAAAAAGCGAAGACCCTTTCAATAAGCTTTGCAACATTCTAACAAATAAAAGCAAAATTAACAGGAGACAAATACTGGAATAATGTATCAACAACATACAACTTGGCGATAATAAACCTATAGATTTCCTTTGCCAACTCAAACGAAAATTGGAGTACCTCCAACCAAATATCGCTAATTCTTTATCAAACGAATTAGTAAAAGAATTTTTTATGAGAGCAATGCCACCAGAAATAAGACCTATTCTCGCAGTCAGCAGCAATTCGGACGTAGAAACGCTAGCAGACATAGCAGATAAATCAATGAATAAATTTATCCGACTATTTGCAGCACTCAAAACTACAACAGATACGAAATAAATTACAACAACCAGACAAACAACAAAAACATTGAATCTAACGAAATATTAAACCAACTAATAAACACATTGATTAGCAAGTTCGACGAAATATTTGTCGACAACAGACAAATAGAAGTAGAACTAATCGAAAAAAAGAGAAATGCAAAAGGCAAAATTTCAATTCAAACGAAAATAGAGACCTATACATCAGAAACAATTTCAACACAAACCAACCATCAGATAATCATAACATACAAAACTATAACCAATCATAAGACGGAAACAGCAGGCAGAACTACAGCATCTCCAAGCAATTACAACAGAAACCGCCCAAACTCCTCAAACCGATACAAACGATTATTGTTTTTCACAATTATTGATTATTGATTGTCGAGATTATTATTGTTTTTTAAAAAATTTTATTTTTATTGATTTTTAAGTGCATTTATTGATGTATTTTTATTGTTATTGTCATTTTCAACAAAACATCAATTAGGTTTTGTCGTCATTACGAATAAATATACCTCCAGTAGTATTGGGGAAATGAATTTCAAAAAAAAACTATTTAGCGATAATTTACTATAGTAAAATAATCAATTAGGCTTTAGTTAAAAATTGTAGATTAAAAATGGTAAAAGTCAGAATAGTCGAATATGGAAGTTAAAAGAAAAGTCGACAGATCATGAAAAATTAGCCGACTGCAAACCCAAAAAAGTAACCGACATCCAATAAATCCCAAAAAAATCGTCGACAATTTAATTCAAATTATTTTGTGGAAAAAGTTAACTAATAAAAGTTAGTTATTATTAATTTTCGGTACGGTCGGGGGGTTGGTGGCGCGGAATTGAATGTAAGTATACCCTTGTGACTTATACCCTTAGACGCTGTACCCCTAGGGGGACAAAGCATCCTGTCGGATAGTCTACTACTATATAAGGTAAGACTTTGTATCTCCAAAACTATATATTTTTTCGTAAATTTTTTTTTCTCTTTCGGCAAAATCCTTTTTTATGAATCTGTTTACTTTCCTTATTACTATATATTTTACATGATATTTTACTTTTATTATAATCATTAATAATTTGGGAGTCAGCATCAATGTTTCATACACTGCCCGACTATCTCCTCTTCTATTGAGGCGTTGATATTTGGGTATTCTCTGTATTTATCTTCTATTCTTTCATCACTTGGTTCGTTTATAAATGCTACGTACCTCTTGTCTGCTTGTCTTGTTTCTTTTCTCGTTCCTTGATAACCATTCTCTGCTTCGTATCGCTGTTGTTGTCTACCGAAATTCTCATTGATTCTCCGATATTTCATTCTCACTAAATTTGTGTAACAATCTGCCTCTATTCTCACGTGTCCCGGGATACCACACGCATAACATTCGACTACCTTTCTCTGCATCTGTAGACACTGACTTCTTACATGTCCTTGTCTTCCACATGTAAAACATGTAACTGCCTTCTTTATTATGCAATCTCTGATCAATTGTCATTCTGTTCGGTCTTTCTTCTCGATACTCTCTCGACGCGATATTATATCTTGGTGATACAATATATCTTCCTAGATTTGTAACCGAGTCTCTTTAACTTCTTGTTATACACTGTTCTGGCCTTCTTTCTCTCACTGCATAGATTTCTTCTGTAACTATACGAAATTCATATAACTTCTTGATTTTTTTCTTCACTTTCGTTTTGTTCCTTTGGTGTTACTTAGACACAATTCTCAATTCAAAGTCTTCTCGGGTGCATAGTGTACCACCAGCTGATAATCCGTTTAACTATCTTTGTTTAACTAATGTCCTAATATTTTATCGACCAATTCGTCTATGACAGTAAAATATTTATCGGGCTCCTCAATCCTCTGTCTATAGGACATAGCAGATTGTAAATCCTCTGCCAAACTTGTTTTCTTGACGAATGCCTTTCGCAATTTTTCCTTATAACATTTGATATTTTGGTCATGTCCCGTAATTCGACCATCACTTCTTGTCTTGAAGTAGACATTTGTACCACTTTAAAATATTTATCGTATTCTTTAATAAATGTTTCAACATCATCTCTTTTATGATAATCATTTGGGAATAACTTCTTTATGAAGAAATCCATAGACGTGGTCGCCTTATTAGAAGCTGCTAACGTATTTTCTAATTTATTTTTTACATCCGGTTTAAAAGTTAACGTCATAATTCCAAGTATTTATTTAATAAAATATTGTATAATTTTAAAAGAAATTTTCGGCTTTGAATAAAATATTTTCAAAACCATTTATCAAAATATTTCAATATTTAAAATATATTTATTTAAAAATGATTTACTAATAAAAAGATTGTTTAATTTTTCAATTTAGAAATTTCAATTTAAAAAATTCAATTTAAAAATTATTTTAAAAGTTATTTTAATATTCAGTTATTTATCATTTAAAATTATCTTAATAAATCATTTAAATATTTAATTCATATCTGAAAACACCTCACAATTATTATTATTTTTTTTATTATTATTAATGTTTTTATTATTTTATTATGATTATTATTATCATAATTCCTATTATTAAGATTTACAAAATTATTATTAGTTTTCACATCATAAAAATGATTATAAATTAAGACATTAAAAGGAATTTAACAAAGATATATTAAATCACAGTCAATTCGATAACAATACTTCATATATATCATAATCATTGTCATCATCATTGAAATCTGGACTTAAACCTCCGGATAGTGGACGAATTTCTGAAATTACTATTTCAACATCTAAGGCATCTATTCCTAAATAATGCCAAAATGCGACACTGGAATTTTTATTCGTCTATAATCGCTTGTCGTCGTTCTTTGACAATGCAATCTTGGTATTTTTAAATGTTTAAATGTCTTCCAATATTATCTTCCAAATTTTGAGCACGAATCGGCCCTTATTTACAAGTTAATAAATGTTGTACTATACTTTCTGCAATATTCAAAATATTCTTCGAAAAATTTGAACAGGGAATATTTTGGTCAAATCTGTCCATCAGTCTTTCGGCCAATGGATCACAGACGTATCATAAGCTGGATTACATCACTAAATCAGAAAATTATCCATAAAATTGAATCGCATAACATTCATCTAAACTTTAAATATTAAAACTTAATAGTAAAAGGACAAACAAAAATTAACAATTAACTAAACCAAATTTTATATAAATTTTATTAACTTATAACAGTACATAAATTTACAATACATAAAATTACCAAATTTAATTCAATCTTACCCGATGGCATAAAATCGAAAACTGAGAGCTAAATGTTTTCACTGCCTAAAATGTATTTCCAACTGAATTTGCAATCAGTATTTATATTGATTTTGACTGTACATATATGCATTCTCTGTCACTATATCCAATAAGAATGCGATAAATTTTTCATTACCTTTGCATGTATGTATGATTGTGTATAATTGTTTATTTTTATTTTAATT
>CAUHTR010005017.1:0-31412 GCA_959609185.1 Schmidtea polychroa | reverse complement strand
ATTACACACTCAAATGGTTACAGTAAGAAATAATATGCGTTATGACTACTCAATGAGTACCAATATGGCTGTTGGATTCCTTGCACTTTAATAATTTGATCCTGACTCGACCATAATTAATCTATTAACTTCTCTTAATCCTTCGTTGCCCTACTTACAAAAGAATTTGATATATTTCTTCAAATTCTATTCCCAATTTCTTCGTCCCTATCTGAAGCAAATGCCGGCGGTTTCCAGTTTCGAATTGTCTTATTTAGTGGTATAGTTCATTTGATTAATAATCCTCACCCCAAATCGTCTCTATTTGACAATCCTCCTTCTGTGGCTTTCATTCATGTCCTCGTCGTATCATAATATAATTAATTACCCTATCATGCATCTTCTCTATAATAAGATTTTCTCACATCTTCCCATTAATCATGATGTCATGATAATGGATTTTTGAATTCCCTTTCTTTGATTTTCTTGTTGTTTACCAAACTCGAATTTTCTTTAATTAATAAATAAATTAATTAAAGATTTCCTGATTTTTCTTTTTCTCTTGCTTTTGGCCCTTTTTAAACGTATTCTGATAAATTTATTATTACTTTGATCTTTCTCCAAGTCTAATCCATACCTGGCCCGGTTTTCAAATTCAAATTTGATAGTTTATATATTTTCTGTAATTTCCCATTCTTTATCATTCGGTTTTCAATTATACCATTGATTTTTCTAAGATTTTTCTAAGATGTTTCTAAGATTATGACTTTCTAAGATAATTTAGTTTTACAACCCCAATAAATGGCATAAGTACAAATTATTACACAAACAAAAATATATTGAATATACATTAAAAACAAATTGTAAAGGTGCTACTTTATAATAATATCGTGTTTCTCCGAAATTAAGCCCCGGACTTAAATATATTTTTTTTTAAAAAAAGCAAATATACACTTAAGGCTTAATTTCAGAGAAACACGGTACAACTAAAACAATAAATTATACCATTAATAGTGTAAAAATACGTGTCAGGCATTGCAAAGAAAGCAAGCAAATTATTGTATTACTTGCGAGTTTATAAATGCAGTTAATACCAATCAGATATTTTCTGTAATTGTCTTTTAGTGCTCACGACATCCTATTTAAGAATTACTGTTCTAAATGAATAGTAGGAAAATTTGATAGAAATTATTAATTAAAAACTTGAGTTTTAAATTGACTTTTAAAGTGAATCTTTAACCCTTTGAACCCTAAAGCCCGGTTTAGCGACCTGCTTGCCGAGGCATATACCCTAATGGCCGATTTAATGAATATAATAATTCAATATAATGAATATAGTGTTGAAGACTTGGAAAGCGAACAAATTGCATTTTAAGTCAAATATTATTTTTTAGTCAAAAATAGCTCAGGATCTCAGGGATATAGTGCAAATACAATGAACGCCTTAGGGTTCAAAGGGTTAAACATAACAATATGTGCAAAGTAATAAACGAATTTCACAAGTTACCTGTATTTCATATTGAATTTATGCAATGCTCTTTTAAAAACTAAATGTTTGAAATATAATTTATCTAAAAAAGAATTTTTAATATATATAAAAGCAATTCAGCTGTACTTTGACGAGGTTTTGTTATAACATTGAGTTTTGAAATTTCCTTTTCTTTTCTATTAGAAAATAATAAAAAAATAAAAATGTAAATAAATAACTGAGTTAGCCATAACTGTTGTTTCCCTAATATTGAACCAGGTCGACAGATTCTTACCCAAGCTATCGATTCTGCCGCGGAAAATCCATGAAAATGCATTAAATAGTAAGCTATTAATGTCCCTGTTCTACCTAGGCCAGCTATAGATAAAAACTTTAATTTTTTTGAAAACTGTATTATAATTATGATTGCAATTTACTATTAAAATTGATATACAACTTAATATAGATATTTATTTTGAGTTTTAATATACTATTTGTGCGAATATATGTATATATTGTTGGGTTGACAATAAATTCAGCCAGGAAGAAATTGTAATCTGACTACACGTGTCCTCTACATTGAAACAATAAGATTCAAATCGAATAAGTTTTATTTTCAATACAGTAATCACAAAGAGTCAATTATTCAACATTACTAATTTAAGATAAACATTACAAGCTTTGTGATACCCAGTGCAAATCCCAATAGTAGACTAATTTCGAGTTTTTGGCTCTCATCAGTACTATGCAGGAGACGCGAAGATTTCTCTTCACGCCAGGTAAGTATACAATATTGCTGATTCAATTCTATTGCATACTTTACCTGCTACACTGGAAATCACATCACTTGCAAATTAGCTAAATCACAGAAACAAATATCTGCAAACTTGTAAACATGGCGTATGAAAAATCATATTCGCCTCTGGAGACACCGCCATACACAGAAACAGTTTACAAGTGCATCCGTAAACCTTTAGCTTTTTTAACTTGTAATGGATTAAAATATTTTTTACGGATGTCTAACAATAAAATAAGATAAACTGCATAGTACTGATGAGAGGCAAAAGCTCGAAACTAGTTTACTATTGGGATTTGCACTGCGTATCACAAAGCTTGTCATGTTTATTTTATTTTATTGTTAGACATCCATAAAAAGATATTTTAATCCATTACAAATTACTAGTTTAGACTAGGTATTCATAAAAAAGATCTTCTTAAACTATGGTGACCATTCATTCCGGATCTGTGGGATATTTCTGGATTCTAACTTCATGTCTCTCACGAATATATGTCCCGGAATAAGAGATTCTAGTTTGTTATCGAATTATTTTCAGAGCTTTATATTGACAACATTGTAAACTAACATTATTTTAAACATTTCATCGAAAATCATATTTAAGAAAAATTATGGAATTTGTACTCTTGTTTGCCGAGCACGAATATGGTACTTGTTTCATTGTATATTATATATGCATTATATATTGCAGCCACGAATGGCTTGTAGAAAACCTTTTGCCACCATTTGGAGCTTTTTCGATCTGAATCATACTGTGATATCATTTCATCGGCGTGATCGACGCTTCCCATAAATTCATTATAAAACATAATTGAATCGGGACAAGTAATTTCATTTTTACTGCCATATTTTGCTTTTCTTTCTATTGTACCGATACTGCCACTGTGACAGTTGCTTACTACCAACGAGTGCAAATTATACCTTCTTTACATGCCATCATTTCACTGTCTCTTCTCTGCAGTTTATCTTCAAATTTTGGAACATTTTTTCTAGCTGTTATGCACGTTCCAACGGAAGCATAAGGTAGTGTATTTAAAAGATGGATTGAAGTGAAAAATCGGTCAAAACATAAAACTATGCACGTATCTCGAATTGATCTAGGTTAATTTCTCCACAACTCTTTCAACAAGTGTGGCTTCTTGTGTGGAATTTTCTTTTCCGGAGTAAATATGTTTATCGTATACATACCCAGTTTTGGAATCACATCTTGTCCATAGTTTTATACCTCGTTTGATTGGTTTTAGAGGAACATATTGTTTCATTGGTGATCAAAATATTCCTTTAAATTTTGTCATCTGGCAGACAAAACGTTTTTTTCAAAAAAACAGAAAACTCATAAAACTTAATGCACACTAAATAAGTAAAATAAATTTATAAACAGCTTGCTTGGCAATTCCGAGCGCTGCATATTTAAAAACACAGTTAGTAATAAGCGTGGCACGTGTCTACTGTTTGTTAGCAACATCTAGACTGACAAAACTTTATAGAAAAGAAAAAAAGCAGACAGCAAACAGCAACAAAGCATACAGGTTTCGACTTGTTTACGAGCCTTTGACCGTACAGTACTAAAATCCCAGATCCCAATGCATTTGTAAGCATTTAAATTATTTTAGTAATTATTAGAAATTCTCTGGGACAATATAAGGTTAACAATAAATTATTACTAAATAAAGTTTCCAACCTGCACAATGAATGGCTATAGCTTGATTATATATATTACATATTGTTAGAAATCTTTGTACTATTTCGTCAGACGGAGTACCACCATCATCAAAATATAAATCAAAATGATCGATTCCTGCTCTTTTAAATATTTCTGATGAATATCGTTTTTCATTAAGTCTTATAATACAGACGACATTATTGTGTCGGAAATAAGGAATATAGACTTCCGGAGAATGTGTCAATTGATCTAAAAAGAAATGAAAACTTATTCATCATTTCAAAATTTTTCAAATTTGGATGTTATTTTCCTCATATATTTGCTGTAATTATTCGAATATAATAACGACTATGATTTTTCATTTTATTCATTTGATTTTATTAAAATTTATTAATAATTGTTTCACATAAATAAAATGAGACCACTTTTAACACAAGGGTTCTTAACCGGTGAGTTGTACCTCTCCCAAAAGAGGAGCGCAGATATTTCAAGGGAAGTAAAACTTTAGTATAATCGATATAATACATTTTAATTTACATGCATTCCACTTTTTGTAAACCAATTTTTTCATTATTTATTGAATATATTCCCGCTACTTGTATGTTGTATGGTGTTGGTTTTACTTTGATTCGCCTGTATATACATTGTATTACATTTGAACTTAATAAAATTATTGAATTACTCATTTATGAGGCAAAAATAGAAAATATATTTTACAAATTTTCAAAATATTGGTCTAAACACAAGCACAAACACACACACACACGCATATATATATATATATATATATATATATATATATATATATATATATATATATATATATATATATATATATATATATATATTAATCAATATTTTTTTACGGATGTCTAACATTAAAATAATATAGACATTACATGCTTTGTGAAATCCCAATAGTAGTTTTGGTAATGATACAATATTGCTGTCATTCGTAAAAAAATATTTTAATCATTACACGTTAAAAATGCTAAAGGTTTACGGATGCACCTGTAAACAGTTTCTGTGTATGACGGTGTCTCCAGAGGCGAATATGATTTTTCATACGCCATGTTTACAAGTTTGCAGATATTTGTTTCTGTTATTTAGCTAATTTGCAAGTGATGTGATTTCCAGTGTAGCAGGTAAAGTATGCAATAGAGTTGAATCAGCAATATTGTATACTTACCTGGCGCGAAGGGAAATCTTCGCATATCCTGCATAGTACTGATGAGAGCCAAAAGCTCGAAACTAGTCTACTATTGGGATTTGCACTGGGTATCATCAAAGCTTGTAATGTTTATAATATATATATTATAAATCCAGGTGAGAACAATAAATACGCTTTTGAAAGAGGTATGAAGTATAAGAGTTAACTCCTGTTTTAAAATATATATTTTTTCAATAAAAATCGAATTTTAATAGATGTTAGTGCCATATACCTTGAAGAAACTACTCGTTATCTCTGTACACGAGCATGAATCTATGAAAAGAGACAGTAATGCTATTAAACATAATAGAACATTCAATATGAGATAGATATTTCAAATTTCGAAATGCTATATAAGGATTTCAGAAACAACTGAGAACGTATTACTTATAAAGCTTGTATATAAAATCATTTAAATCTAAAAAGAATATACAAAATGCAATATCTACGTTTGTTTTGAGAGCTTAATTGATTTGACCAATATTATTGGATCACGTAAAAATGATTATTTAATTATTTATGAACCTATAAGGATATGCATTGAATATTAATTTCATTTTTACCGTGAACTTCCGAGCTAAATCAAACATGTGCACTATATTCAAGGAATCAAAGTATTACCTTTGCTAATCGCGTCATCTTCGGGACCAGAAAAAGCCAAAATTCGATTACAAATAATCCAATTTAAATCTCCATTTTCAAGTTTCTACAGTAAAATTCTCATTTTTATAATTTTCAATAAAATCTCACATCGAAATGTTCGTAAACCGCTATATCGAATAAGTCATGTCTGTAAATCTCTTTTAAATAGGCCTTAAGAAAAAAATTGAAAAGTAAATATTTAATTTTTATTTTTAAAATGACTAGGGCAGAGTTAAATCTATTTATTCTCGAATTCATTTCTAGATACAATTGTAAGCTTTCATTTAATTTCTCATGTCACTAATAAGTATGCATGGATGCATCAGGAAGTGTACACATTTATCTGCATCTAGCGGGGGTTCCAAACCTTTTCATAGTACCGTACCTGTACGTTGTAAAATATTTGATGGCGTACCGGTAAACCTAATTTTTTTAATGGGGTATAAAATGCAATGGAGATTTGTAATAAAGACAAGTAACTTGTTATATATATATATATATATATATATATATAAAATATAATTATGAGTTTAAAAATAGTTAGTGAGAAGGTTGGGCTTGTTTATTATTAACTAAAGAAGAAATATCAAGCTCAATGTTTGTCAGTTTAAGGCGAAGATCCGATTCAATGTCCAGCAAAGCTCTATATTTGATTTGCATCGCAGTCATTGCAGAAAATCCTGTTTCACATAAATATGTGGTCGCAAATGGCATTACAAATTTTAGAAAATTAGAAATTGTAAAATTTTAAAATGTATGGGTTATTTGCTGTAGTCTTTATTGTAGTTTTTTCCCGCAAAACAGGTTTTTAATAGATTTTTGTTTTAAATATAGTAATGTAATTCGCGTACCGGTACTGGTAAGCGTACCCAAGGTTGGGAATCCCTGGCTTATAGCATATGAAAATGGTGTAATATGACTAACACAATCAACTTTAATCTTAGCCTGAAAAAAGAACTCCAAAGGGTACCACAAATAAAATGTGTGTCGTGTGAAATCATTAATAAATATGTTTTGATACGATTTATTTAGAAAAGTGTTACTTTTTATACAAAATAAACTGGGTACACCCATGGACGAATTAACATACTTGGAGCCCCGGTGCTAAACTAAAAAAGTAGACATTGAATTCAAGCCGTTCTAATTCATTTTATACTTTTAAATCAGGTAAAAGATCGCTCATTTTGAGACATTTGAAATTGGTAAAATTATTTCCACATTTGGGAAACTTGGTTTCATGTCTAATGTTACCTCAAAGACATCAGCAGCAAAACAGTTTTCTTATCGTCATTAACGCTAGATTTACTGACATTAAATGACAATTTGACGGGTGTCCGTAAAAATAGAATACATTTCCGCTAAACTAAAAGGGCGACAAAAAAAGGATAGTGATATATTCGCGTATCATTGTATCAGTAATAACCAACATAAAAATAATTGGAAAAAATAATATTTCTCTTGTATTTTTAATTATAAAAATTGAATCCGTCAGATTGACGGGTTCGTAAATTTAGTGTTGATAAAGTAGAGGAACTGTTCACTTTCGTCTTCAAATAAATAAATCTCTATATCATTTTCTTATACTTCCTTTAGCTTTGTGAGACAATCTTTATTACATGTTCTGACATAGAAAGAGTAAAACGGATTTAAAAGTTATTAAAATTTTAGCATATTCTCTTTTCTGCATCTGAATTCCAAAGATAGAGAATCGCATATTAATTGTTCAAATCCTTCTGTTGTAGAATAATTGGACTATAATATTTACGCCACCCCGCAGTCCATGTACTTACCAGACATATTTACAGCATTATCGTAAGTATTATAATAAAAGCTAAAAATCTCTGCAACATTTCCAGATGGAAACGTAAATTTCAAAACAACATTCAACTGATATTCCATGTGCAAAATATTTCAGGTGTGGAGTCCAAACTAATGTTAAATAATTACGAAGTTTTGATTTCTTCTATTATTGTAAACATGATACTATCTCTTATAACATGTAAAAACTAATCGCAGACTTTGTAAGACAAAAAAATTGCATTACTCGTACGAAAATTATTAAATCTTTCAAAATTCATCTCTAAAATGTCATCATATTCACTAAAGTATTCTAAACACTGTACATAAGAACCTTTTCTTTGTGAATTCTGACTCTCGTTGTGCCCTCGAGACTTACGATTAACTGTATTGTCGAAATTGCTCTTTCTAATACTTCTTTCCTGTTGAATTTTTCTTAAGAACATTCAAATTCAGAGTTCTTCATTCTTACTATCAATTCATTTTCAAGTGAATTAGCAATGTACTTGATTCTACTTGACACAGTACTGTTCGATAACTGTAAATCTTCAAATTGTTGGGATGTTTAATTCCCAGGCAGACATTTAGCCACTTCAATCATACACGATTTGAAAAAATCCTCAGCAATCGTGTGAGATTTACCGCCTTGGGAATTTGCAGGCTCACGATAAAAGAAGCTTATGTTACCTCTTATTTTTATCATTTGCAGGCTTAAAAGGCTTTTCATCATTTTGCCCTTATCTTGGAGAGAAGTAGCAAGGCGAATAAAGGTTTCGGTGCCATTATCAAGAAGATGAGGATGATCTGATGCAACGTGCTTTTTTAGTTTAAAAGGCACAAGTGAACCATTGTAAAAAGTTTTTTCACAAACAAAACATTTTGCTTTAGGATATTCTTCAATCCCAAGCTCAAAAAAAACAAATCTTGGTAAATATGTTGGATTGTTGTTCGAAGTTCGTTTTTTGTTGCTCCAATATATGAGGGTTAATCAGCAAAGAAGAGGAGTCTTTTTATCAGAAAGATTGTTCGTATTAGGAGATATTTCACTGCTAGATTCGTTTTCATTTTTATTGATCTTTTTTTACCCAATTGTTCATCCTTAAATGGTTTCGTTTATTGAAAATTTTTAACTAAATAAAGTCTTAAAAAATTTTTTTAAAACTGTTTAAATTGCATCTAATCTGTATTAAGTCAAATAAAATAATTAATCAATCGATTTAAGAATTTTTTTTAATTAGATGCGAGGAAATTGCAAAAATATATTCTGAAAATGGCTGGGGCACCTCTCGGCGACGACTGGGCACCCCATTTAAGAACCACTTTTCTGGAGTGCTATCTCAATTCCCCCTATCGGTTTTCCCCCAGGTTATTTTATTTATTTACATTCATTATTTATGTATCCTGACCACATAATAGTCTTCGATCCTAATTTAGGATAGTAGATGGATTGGGCACCGCTAGAACAGGACTCCGCTGGAACAGTACCCCCCCCCCCACCCCCCCCACAGGGGGAAAAAATTTCTAAGTCTAAAAGTACATTTTTTTTCAAGGTCATTTGTAGAACAAAGACATATGACTCATCAAGGTCATTGAAACAAAGACCATGACTCATCGGATGACTCATAAAATTTTCAAGGTCATTTGTAGAACAAAGACCATGACTCATGCAAGGTCATATGACTCATTCAAGGTCATTTAAACAAAGACCATGACTCATCGGATGACTCATAAAATTTTCAAGGTCATTTGTAGAACAAAGACATATGACTCATCAAGGTCATTGAAACAAAGACCATGACTCATCGGATGACTCATAAAATGTTCAAGGTCATTTGTAGAACAAAGACCATGACTCATTCAAGGTCATATGACTCATTCAAGGTCATTTAAACAAAGACCATGACTCATTCAAGGTCATTCTCAAGGTCGTATGACTCATTCAAGGTCATTTTCAAGGTCGTATGACTCATAAAATTTTCAAGGTCATTTGTAGAACAAAGACATTTTTTTTTCAAGGTCATTTGTAGAACAAAGACACTTATTTTCAAGGTCATTTGTAGAACAAAGACATTTATTTTTTCAAGGTCATTTGTAGAACAAAGACATTTATTTTCAAGGTCATATATTATTTTTCAAAAATATTATTATTTTTATTATTATTTTTCAAAATATTATTAACTGTGCCAGCGGAGTCCTACTTTTCGGGGAGCCAGAACCTTTTGAGTTTTCAAAATTATTTAAATATTGATACATCATTTTGAAGCTTGGTGCAAGACCTTTCGAATGAGCTATTGAAAGTATCATCATCATCACTATTGATAAAGTTATTAACATTTTCCCGAGACCATTTTTCAAGGTCATATAATTATTATTATTTTTCAAAAATATTATTAACTGTGCCAGCGGAGTCCTACTTTTCGGGGAGCCAGAACCTTTTGAGTTTTCAAAATTATTTAAATATTGATACATCATTTTGAAGCTTGGTGCAAGACCTTTCGAATGAGCTATTGAAAGTATCATATTATTATTTTTCAAAATATTATTATTTTCAAGGTCATTTGTAGAACAAAGACATTTATTTTTCAAGGTCATATTATTATTTTTCAAAATATTATTATTTTCAAGGTCATTTGTAGAACAAAGACATTTATTTTTTCAAGGTCATTTGTAGAACAAAGACATTTATTTTTTCAAGGTCATCTGTAGAACAAAGACATTTATTTTTTCAAGGTCATATTATTATTTTTCAAAATATTATTATTTATTATTCTGTGATAAATTAGAAATAAAATTCAAAAGGGTTAAAATAAGCGTTAGAATTATTCATTATTGGATTATAGAAGGTCAATGAAAATATACTGAGAAGTGGCATGGATATATATATATATATTAATTGTATTTATTTAAAACTATTTCATAAAATTCATAAAAATGATCACTTTAATAAAAAAAAAATATTTAATACAATTTTAAAAGAAATATTTTTCGGGAGGATATAAGTGATAATAATTAGTGGGAAATCGAGAATCGACGGTATTTAAAGGGGTAGAAATATTTAGTGAGGGATCGGTTAAGGTGGAAATGTTTGAAATCTCTATTTAAATCGACAATGTTCTTATTGATAAAATATCAAAGGGACATAGTTAGTATTTAGCTATGAATTAATAATAGTTCCTGTGAAATTATATCGTTTTAGAGGTTTATTAGGTTGTGATGAATGTTATTGCACAGAAATCTATGTTTTAGAAACAATTTTTATTAATTATCCATTGTTTTATTAAGTCGTTTAGGGTTAATGATCAATTTACTTGGTTTTGACAATGAAATATTTGAAATCTTTAGAATTAATTGGGATTGATATCAAAGGTTATTAAATTATTTTATTTAAGAAGTTATTTTATTCATTGTGGGGAAATATTGAGAAATATTGACTTAAAAGTTGGAAATCGACAACAGCTAAAGAAAATTGATCTTTATTGAAAATATTTTATGATTTTAATTAGATTTCTAGAAATTAAATCGGTTGAATATTAAGGGTAAAATCTATTGAAGGAATATTGTTATCGGATGGATAAATCTTTCAATGATATTTTACTAAATTACCTTTGTTAAATATTATTTTAACTGACTAGAAAAGAGAAAATTAACCAATATTCTTAAATTATTCGCACAAAATATCGCTGTTTTGGTAAAAGGTTACTCAAAATCCCTATTTAATAATGTTAAGCATGTATTTCTCACAAAGATATATTACACCCAATGATCATCTCAATAAATTAGACAAGAATTGTAACCCTATATTTCTAACTAATAAGCACCTTAATTGGTTAAATGATAACTAAATGATCATGTTTCTATTATGACTCCTTTTGTCTCAAACAAAGATAGAAATTTACTCCAAATGATAAAGACTTTCTACCAAAATTATCAATGAATATATGTTGTTATTAATGAATATGCATTTCCCACGAAGTTATATTAACTATTGTAATGAACATTACATGAATAAATTACCTATGAAATACTAAATATTCATATCTTACCTTTTGCTAAATATTATTTTAAATGACTAAACATGACAAAGTTAACCAATAAATTAGTCGCTCGAAATGAGAATTCGGTAAGTTACATTCAAAATATTGACGAATTTCTGATATCTATGATCATCCATTTCTCACTAAATTACCTAAGAATTTTTAACTAATATACATGTGCTTTAATTAATATACCCTTGCAACATGTTGAATGTAAGCAGTACCCTTGCGACATGTTGAATGTAAGCAGTACCCTTACGACAAATACACATAGGGGGACAAAATATATTGTCGGATAAATTCAGACTATATATAAAAACTTACAATATGCTATGGTTTTTATTGATTAATTTGTTGTATATTGCATTGATACATCAAAATGTCAGATAATATTTATAAATTAACTAAAAAATACTATATTACCTAAGAATTCAGTTATGTTTCTAGTTAAATAATTGAGATAATTGGTATTACTATCAACTATATAAAAAAATTTGTTATGAATCCAAGAATATTTTAATTAAATGGTACAGCCAAAAACCATGGATTTCTAACTAAATTTTTAAATTTATCTGGAAATATTTTACTTAAGAAATTGCTATATATTTAAAATAACCATGTACTTTTCACTAAATTGCCTAAAAATTTGCTATATGGTATTGTTAAATAATCATAATAATAAAATTAAAAATAATAATATTATGAAAAATAATATAATTGTATGACTAATAAATTTGCAATACAAGTGCAAAATTAACAAAGACTTAGCAATAAATGGGCATGATTAACAAAGACATTAGAAATATTATCTTTACATTTTGTCGAAGATGATTATGGCAGTAATATCTGAGGAGAATCAATGGACAGAAGAACAGCATCATTTAGTCATTATGATTTATAATAATTGTAAATATAATTGTATATATAATTGTAAATTTCCATATATATAAATAACACTATATAAAAAAATTAATACAAATATTAAAACAAAATGAATATGTTTTAATCAAAAAGTATTACAATAAAACAATAAATTTATAAAAACAAATTAAAACATTTATTTCCGAAAAAATAATAACCAATACATCCAGCATCTTCATGGTTCTTGCGAAGATCTTTTTCCATTTTGATGAACTCATGGGTATATTTCATTCTGAATAATCTAAAAATAATATTATAAATACCATTCCCTTCATCATATCATCAACATTTGGTAGTTGCGCCAAATATAATTAATTACCAAGCTGATTTCATATTATTCAATGTTTGAAAATTTCCTACATTATAGTACCGTCATTATGTATGGTAATAATTCATTTGACTTTGATATTGTATTGATTTGTATTGAGAACTTACATGTATATAGTATGATATTCATTAATCAGTATTAAACAGGCTTGACGATTGCGAACATTCTTCTCGTGACACTTAGAACAAACAATTACGTGACCACACGGTAAATACAATACTTGATTTTCTTTACAAATTGAACAAGTTAAATACCTTTTCTTAACATCGTTCAGTTTTTCCGTTAGCTTATTTTCAATCAAGTCGGCTTTTGCTATCCATTCATAAATCAATCTACTATATCCCGGTTTCAACCTTAAATACATGCAACTCCAAAAGTATTCATTCAGTGAATCGTTGTTTACCACTGTTTTTTCTAAATACATTAAATAACTAGATAACTTCAAAATGCATTTATCATAATTAAATAAATCAATCAAATATTCAATAGAAGAATGTTTGAAAATTTTTAAAATATTTATGATTTGCTTATCACTGTAAGTATCATGATTATTTATAAATCTTCAACTTTGTTGTTGAAAAATTTCAATGAACGCTTATCTTCGGAATAGGTTGGACTTAATTTTTCCTTATTTCTAGTAGGACTTCCTTGCTATAAGTGACATATATAAAAAATATTGACAAAATAATAAAGTTGCCAAATGTGTTTTGTGATTTACACATTCAACAGTTTTACTTGTAGAAATCATCAGTAATAAATTTCTTAATAAATAAATTACTTTTGTTTTTACATTTATAAAAATTGAGATAGCCAATCAAATTAGAGTTTTCAAAATTTAGAAATTGTAACCATGGTTGAACCTTCAAATGTCTAAGTAAGATCATATTGTATAACAATAATAATAAGCATTACTAGTACCCTTGAAACCTGTTGAGTGTGAGCAGTACCCATAGGGGGACAAAATATTTTGTCGGATAAACTAGGAGTATATATAATAATAATAATAATAATAATAATAATAATAATAATAATAATAATAATAATAATATACTTTGAAAATAAATAATAAGAAATTTGAAAATAATTTTGAAAATGATATTAATAATATTTTATAAATAAACTAAGAATTTTGAAGAAAATAATGATGAAAATATTGAAAATCGTGAAAATTATGAAAATGTTAAAAATCATGAAAATATAGAAAATGATGAAAATGTTCCTGAAAATGTTGAAAATCGTGAAAATATGGAAAATAATGAAAATGTTGAAAATGATGAAAATATTGAAAATGATGAAAACGTTAAAAATCTTCAAATATTGAAAATCGTAAATTGATGCAGAAATTAAGTTTTATGAATATTTAAGTAAATAATAATAAAACATCGACAATAAAATAATGAGAACTTCGCAAATAATAATAATAATAATAATAATAATAATAATAATAATAATAATAATAATATTGATAAAAACTTTGAAAATAATTTGAAAATAATACTTTGAAAAATATTCGATGAAAAAATCCTGAAATAATCATGAAAATGTAGAAAATTATTAAAATAATCATGCAAATGATGAAAATGTTGAAAATCATGTAATTGAGGTAGAAATTATAAATATTTTATAAATATTTAAGTAAATAATAATAATGAAACTTCTAAATTAAAATAATAATTAGAACTTTCCAAATAATAATAATAATAATAATAATAATAATAATACTTTGAAAATAATTCTTTAAAATAATACTTTGAAAAATATTTGATGAAAATGTTCCTGAAATAATCATGAAAATGCTGAAAATCGTGAAAATGTTGAAAATCATGTAATTGACGTAGAAATTATAAATATTTTATAAATATTTAAGTAAATAATAATAATGAAACTTCTAAATTAAAATAATAATTAGAACTTTCCAAATAATAATAATAATAATAATAATAATAATAATAATAATAATAATAATAATAATAATAATAATAATAATTCTTTGAAAAATAATTCTTTGAAAATAATACTTTGAAAAATATTTGATGAAAATGTTCCTGAAATAATCATGAAAATGCTGAAAATCGTGAAATTGTTGAAAATCATGAAAATGTTGAAAATCGTGAAAATATTGAAAATGTAGAAAATTATGAAAATAATGAAAATTATTAAAATATTCATGCAAATGATGAAAATGTTGAAAATCATGAAATTGACGTAGAAATTATAAATATTTTATAAATATTTAAGTAAATAATAATAATGAAACTTCTAAATTAAAATAATAATTAGAACTTTCCAAATAATAATAAAAATAATAATAATAATAATTCTTTGAAAATAATTCTTTAAAAAATAATACTTTGAAAAATATTCGATGAAAAGTTCCTGAAATAATCATGAAAATGTTGAAAATCGTGAAAATATTGAAAATGTAGAAAATTATTAAAATAATCATGCAAATGATGAAAATGTTGAAAATCATGTAATTGAGGTAGAAATTAAGTTTTATGAATATTTAAGTAAATAATAATAATGAAACTTCTAAATTAAAATAATAATTAGAACTTTGCAAATAATAATAAAAATAATAATAATAAAAAATAATAATAAAAATTCTTTGAAAATAATACTTTGAAAAATATTTGATGAAAATGTTCCTGAAATAATCATGAAAATGCTGAAAATCGTGAAAATGTTGAAAATCGTGAAAATATTGAAAATGTAGAAAATTATGAAAATTATTAAAATATTCATGCAAATGATGAAAATATTCATGCAAATGATGAAAATGTTGAAAATCATGAAATTGACGTAGAAATAAAGTTTTATGAATATTTGCAATAATAATCATAATAATAATAATAATAATACAACTTTGTAAATAATAATAAAAGTAATAATAAGAACTGTTTGAAAATAAGCTAACGGAAATATTACTTTGAAAAATATTTGATGAAAATGTTCATGTAACTAATGAAAATGTTCCTGAAATAATAATGAAAATATTGAAAATGTAGAAAATTATAAAAATGTTAAAAATCCATGAAAATATTAATAATTATGAAAATCATGAAAATGTTGGAAATTATGAAAATATTGAAAATTATTAAAATAATCATGCAAATGATGAAAATGTTGAAAATCATGTAATTGAGGTAAAAATTAAGTTTTATGAATATTTGTAAATTATAATAATAATAAGAAGAAGAATTTTCAAAATAACTTTGAAAATATTAATAATAATAATAATAATAATAATAATAATAATAATAATAATAATAATAATAATAATAATAATAATAATAATAATATTGATTAAAAATTTGAAAATAATAATAATAATTTTGAAAATAACATCATCCGCGCGGGCGTTAATATCTTTACCAATAATAATAATAAATTAAATAATTACATAATCGATAATTTAAACAAACGTAATCGATAATTAAAACAAAAAATATTATAATCAACGATTTAAACAAAATGAAATTATTGTGTAATTGATAATTAAAACAAAAAAATATTATAATCAACGATTTAAACAAAATGAAATTATTGTGTAATTGATAATTAAAACAAAAAAAAATAATATAATCAACGATTTAAACAAAATTAAATTATTACATAATCGATAATTTAAACAAACGTAATCGATAATTAAAACAAAAAATAATATAATCAACGATTTAAACAAAATTAAATTATTACATAATCGATAATTTAAACAAACATAATCGATAATTAAACAAAAAATAATATAATCAACGATTTAAACAAATTAAATTATTAAGTAATCGATAATTAAAACAAAAAAATAATAATATGACCTTGAAAATAATAATATTTTGAAAAGTAATAATATGACCTTGAAAATAATAATATTTTGAAAAATAATAATATGACCTTGAAAATAATAATATTTTGAAAAGTAATAATATGACCTTGAAAATAATAATTTTTTGAAAAATAATAATATGACCTTGAAAATAATAATATTTTGAAAAATAATAATATGAACTTGAAAAAATAAATGTCTTTGTTCTACAGATGACCTTGAAAATAATAATATTTTGAAAAATAATAATATGACCTTGAAAAAATAAATGTCTTTGTTCTACAGATGACCTTGAAAAAATAAATGTCTTTGTTCTACAAATGACCTTGAAAAAATAAATGTCTTTGTTCTACAAATGACCTTGAAAATAATAATATTTTGAAAAATAATAATATGACCTTGAAAAATAAATGTCTTTGTTCTACAAATGACCTTGAAAATAATAATATTTTGAAAAATAATAATATGACCTTGAAAATAATAATATTTTTAAAAATAATAATATGACCTTGAAAATAATAGTCTTTGTTCTACAGATGACCTTGAAAAAATAAATGTCTTTGTTCTACAGATGACCTTGAAAAATAAATGTCTTTGTTCTACAAATGACCTTGAAAAAATAAATGTCTTTGTTCTACAGATGACCTTGAAAAAATAAATGTCTTTGTTCTACAAATGACCTTGAAAAAATAAATGTCTTTGTTCTACAAATGACCTTGAAAATAATAATATTTTGAAAAATAATAATATGACCTTGAAAAAATAAATGTCTTTGTTCTACAAATGACCTTGAAAATAAATGTCTTTGTTCTACAGATGACCTTGAAAATAATAATATTTTGAAAAATAATAATATGACCTTGAAAATAATAATATTTTGAAAAATAATAATATGACCTTGAAAAAATAAATGTCTTTGTTCTACAGATGACCTTGAAAAAATAATGTCTTTGTTCTACAAATGACCTTGAAAAATAAATGTCTTTGTTCTACAAATGACCTTGAAAATAATAATATTTTGAAAAATAATAATATGACCTTGAAAAAATAAATGTCTTTGTTCTACAAATGACCTTGAAAATAAATGTCTTTGTTCTACAGATGACCTTGAAAATAATAATATTTTGAAAAATAATAATATGACCTTGAAAATAATAATATTTTGAAAAATAATAATATGACCTTGAAAATAATAATATTTTGAAAAATAATAATAAAATAGTCAAATGACCTTGAAAAATGGTCTCGGGAAAATGTTAATAACTTTTATACTACTAATGATAAAAATTATTTCTATGGCTCAAAAGATAGATCTCCGTCTGGGCTTCAAAATGATGTATCAATATGTTAAATTAATTTTGAAAACTCAAAAAGTTCTGGCGCCCCGAAAAGTAGGACTCCGCTAGCACAGTTAATAATATTTTTGAAAAATAATAATAATTATATGACCTTGAAAAATGGTCTCGGGAAAATGTTAATAACTTTATGAATAGTGATGATGATGATACTTTCAATTGCTCATTCGAAAGGTCTTGCACCAAGCTTCAAAATGATGTATCAATATTTAAATAATTTTGAAAACTCAAAAAGTTCTGGCGCCCCGAAAAGTAGGACTCCGCTAGCACAGTTAATAATATTTTTGAAAAATAATAATAATTATATGACCTTGAAAAATGGTCTCGGGAAAATGTTAATAACTTTATGAATAGTGATGATGATGATACTTTCAATTGCTCATTCGAAAGGTCTTGCACCAAGCTTCAAAATGATGTATCAATATTTAAATAATTTTGAAAACTCAAAAAGTTCTGGCGCCCCGAAAAGTAGGACTCCGCTGGCACAGTTAATAATATTTTGAAAAATAATAATAAAAATAATAATATTTTTGAAAAATAATAATATGACCTTGAAAATAAATGTCTTTGTTCTACAAATGACCTTGAAAAAAAAATGTCTTTGTTCTACAGATGACCTTGAAAAAATAAATGTCTTTGTTCTACAAATGACCTTGAAAAAAAATGTCTTTGTTCTACAAGTGACCTTGAAAATTTTATGAGTCATACGACCTTGAAAATGACCTTGAATGAGTCATACGACCTTGAGAATGACCTTGAATGAGTCATGGTCTTTGTTTAAATGACCTTGAATGAGTCATATGACCTTGAATGAGTCATGGTCTTTGTTCTACAAATGACCTTGAAAATTTTATGAGTCATCCGATGAGTCATGGTCTTTGTTTCAATGACCTTGATGAGTCATATGTCTTTGTTCTACAAATGACCTTGAAAAAAAAAATGTACTTTTAGACTTAGAAAAAATTTTTTACCCCCGGGGGGGGGGGGGGTTGTGCTAGCGGAGTCCTGTTCTAGCGGTGCCCAATCCATCTACTTAGGATTCCTAAAGAGATAAATACTTGAAATGTTATGTCATAAAAGAAATTTTAAAATTTTCCAGACTTTGAATATCTTAGAAAATTAATATCTGTCTACGTTATTATAATGCAGACATCAATGTCATTTGATTTTAGAAATTTAATGCTTTGACAAAACTATTGAAACATACATTCAATCCTGAATACCTTCAATGAGATTAGACTTCATTTTAAAAATAGTTTACTAGTGTTACAATATGCACATTTTTGTAGTTATAGTAGTTATAGTTTTTTTCTCCAGTAATATTTCTGTAAATGTTATCTTTCTGTAAGTTTCGTTCCATCATAAAGAAGAGTCTTCATAGCTTCAAGTAAATGTTATTTGACCATTCACATTACACAATAAATTTAAATTTGGTGCGATAATTATTCAATAAAACAAAAATCCAAAATGGCGGTAAATATAATTATTGTAAAACAAATATAAGATGCATATCCAGTAAGTTTAGGCAAAACTTATTGCTACTGAATAACACTTATCAAATTTTATAAAATTGATAGAAACAATAATATATACAGTAAACCCTCCAACTGCGCAGTAGATACGTTCCCACAAAAACAACGCGCAAACCGAAACCACACACTGCGAACCCGAATTTATATGTAATTATGGGGTTAGGTTCCAGATATTAGAAAGATTGCAAAAAATATAATAAAAAGTCTTTATTTAACGACTAATATACATATTTACATTATTATTAACATAAAAACTATAGAAAACAGTCTCAATTCAACGACTTATACATAACGAATATAAACATAAATAAAAATTAAATATAAATAACGCGGTTTTAATCACTGCTACATATGAATTATATGAATCTTTTGTCAAAAACAGCAAAAAAAACGCGCAGCTACGAAAATTTTACCACACAGATTGAAATTTTGGTATTTAAAACTTGGCCGCGCAATTGCGAAGCCGTGCAATGAAAATCCGCGC
Organism: Schmidtea polychroa; assembly: GCA_959609185.1. Taxonomy (NCBI): domain Eukaryota; kingdom Metazoa; phylum Platyhelminthes; order Tricladida; family Dugesiidae; genus Schmidtea; species Schmidtea polychroa. The sequence goes on along the minus strand of CAUHTR010005017.1, from coordinate 11,377 downwards.
AGTTGGCAGGGTTTACTGTATTTCAAAACTTATTAACCCTGTATATTCCTGACAGACAATCTTCTAGAGTTAAAAAGTAATTAGATGAACCATTTGATGCATCACTAAACAATATTATTAATAAACTATAAATTTTGATGGAATGTTTACATGTATGACGTTAATAATGAGGAATATTTTGACAAATTTTGGAAAGCCTCTTTATCAGTTTTCTTCAAATTTAAAATCTGACAAAATTCTGAAATAGGTTGCTAATTTATGATTATTACTTGAAATGAACCAACAAGAAAAGCCGAATTTAATATATTTATTTTCTTTTTCATAAAAGTATAATGTAATAATTTTGTTTCATTTGATTTATTTTTCTAAAATTAAATATTCAAAATATTTAAAATAAATTTGAATTGTACTTTTTAAACTTATATTGAGAATGTCATTTCTTTGAAAAGAATTTGATTTAAAATGCAAATGCAATATATATAAAATTAGTAAACTTCTATAAAATAACAGTTTTAAATGACAAATATTGGTTTTGTTTGAATACGATCTACTCGGTAAATGCTTATTATTGGTTGATGTTGTTTGTAAAATTCCTTATGTGTATACTAAGAAGAAAAGTTTATAAAGAAGTTTTGACTCCTTTTGACGGTTAGAGCAACTAATGGACACGTGTGAGATGAAATTTAAAATTGTTAAACTTAAATTTTAGAAAATGCAATTTAGATTTAAAAATTAAAGATTACATTTAAAATATAGAAATGAGAAAATATAAAGAATGAATTTTAAAAGTAAAAGTAAGTATACTTACATTTTTACACTATGAACATTATGAACATAAAAATAACTTAACATCTAAATCTGAAATTTAAACATGAAAAAGGCTGTCATTTTGACAGCTTATAGTTAGTTGATCAATGTAATAGATTGTTGTATTTTAATCACCATTGTCGTTTTCGACAATTGCTCAATCAGGTTTGGTTTTTTTTTTGGTCATTATCGTCCCTGTAGCTTCGGGAAAAGGATATTAAAAAAACTATATAGTAAAATTGAAGAAATTAAAAAATCGAAGAATTTGAAAATTGATTAAAAAAACTTAAAATACAAGAAGACTAATAGAACTAAGGGAGATCCATTAAGGACGTCCCCTAAGAAGGAGGGGGAGGGGGTCTCTACAGAGGGAACATATGGGACAATGGGGGGAGGGGGTCCAAGTGCTTAGGACATCCTCAGACTAAACCTAATACCTACCCAACCCCCCAATTATTTGAATATTATTTTCTACCATCTCTTAGTAAGAGTTGCAAACTTATAGCCTATAACCTAGCACCCTATTTAATTAAATTATGCTCCTGTCTCAATATTAGTTTAATATTACAGTTTTGTCCCAGCACTAAAGATGCAGCATAGTGATTCAGTGAATGAATGTAAAAGAATCTGCAGCAGCACTCTGTGACTCACATATCTGAATCTTCTAGCCCACAGTATAGAATGCTAGTACATATCGTACTGACACTTCTTGACCTCGAGTTACCCTACAGCATTATAGCTGGAATCATCTCTCCTATCCCTTGTCACTGCATCAATCTGTGGCTGCATAGCCAATGTCTAGCAATATCCAGCTGTAGTAGCTTGGAATAAAACATAATCTAATATATTGATTAAATTTTTATATTATTTAGCTTCAGCTGTTTTTGTATAAATATAATATTATTTTTGCATAGTAATACAGTATTTTAATTGTTAAAATATCCATGGCTGACTACCAAACATTTTACAAACTTTACTGTTCTGCATACCAATGCATCAACAAAGAAAAGCAACAACGAGATGCAAATGAAGAATGGAAACAAATTAAAAACAATCCAGATGCCTATCGAGACAAACTGGTGGAGTTGGAAAATTTGAAAAAACGAAAAGCAGCTCAATCATGTCTTTTTTGGACCGGTCTTTCAAAAAAAATAAAAGCTACACCAAGCACGAATAATCAACATATTGAAGCACAAACAGACTCCAATACAGTTGTAGAGGTTAATCAGCCCACAACAAATGAACTTATGATTGAAGAAAAAAAAGAGATAAAAGAGACAGTTAAACACGCACAAGACAATTTGAGTTTGAAAATTGAGAAACAAAAAAGTTTACTTCTGAAACTCCAGGATCTCAAAGAATCGGAATTGGCAACAAATGATAATCATGTGCAGCTGAAGAAAGCAAAACAATGCCTAAGTGACGATGAAAAGCAATTGAAACTATTACAAAAAGACGCAGAAAAAAAGAGAAAAAACGAGCTGAGCTAAGCGCAACTATGAAAGATCTGTCAGATTCAAACCCACAACTGAAGAAATTTGCACGAGATAGAACTGGCGGTCCATCACTGGAAGAAACCTAATCTGATTTACATAATGCCATAATCGCTCTTGTGACGCATGGTGCTGGAGCTGACAGGAAGAGACGTACTGAAATTCTCAATGCCTGCTGCACATTGGATGACCTAGTTTCTGAACTTAGAAAAATGGATTACATACTTAGTAGATCGGCTCTTTACTTACGTCTAATCCCACACAGGATCGACTCAAATGAAGGGAAGAAGCACGTGAATGTTGTTCCAGTGAAACTAAGACGCCCAGAAAACAGTCAACACAAACACCATGTTGATGCGGATTTCACATTTACAACAAAGAAGTATTTGAAATCCGTTGCTGCCTTGTTTGGACCATCAGCAGTCTTTGTTCTATCAATAGATGACAAAGCCAAGGCGCCACTTGGTCTAGCAGCAGCAAGTAAACAGGCGTCAATTCTCATGTGTCTCGAATACGAACTTCGCCTTCCTGATCATGATTTCGTCATTGCGGGCAGGCACAAACTTACTCCATCAGTGTATGTAGCCTGCGTCATCAAAGCACCAAGTGAACATGCATCATTCGATATTTCTTATTCTGGGCCAATGTACATCGCTATCAGAAGTGCGAAACATGATGGCAGTAAATCTTTCAGTCATGGTAGAGATGTCGAACACCTTATTGAATTGGAATCATTCCAAGAAGTTGCGAAGCTTAATGGAGTTGTTAAACCGATTTTTCTAGCCTTTGTAGATGGAGGACCAGATGAAAATCCAAGTTATCCAAAAACTTATGCAGTGGCTGTTGAGCGATTTAAAAAATACAATCTTGACGTCTATATCACAATGACACATGCACCAGGTTTATCGGCATTCAATTACGTTGAAAGACGAATGGCACCTCTCAGCAAAGAACTTGCCAGCATCATTCTTCCTCACGACTCATATGGTAGCCATCTCAATGCTTCGGGATGTACAATTGATGAAAATTTGGAAAAACAGAATTTTAAGAAAGCAGGTGAAGTGCTATCTGAAATTTGGAGGAACATGACGTTAGATGGTCATTCTGTTGAGGCTGAGTATGTAGAGAATGCTACACTGAGTGTTGAGAATGTAGATGAAGGATGGATGACACGTCACTGTAGAATTTCTCAGTATATGCTGATGATTGTGAAGTGTCAATCTGTGAGATGTTGCAGCAAAATGCGAACATCCTGGTTAGAGATATTTCCGGATCGTTTTCTACCAGCACCATTTCCAGTCAGAATTACATCCAGTGGGCCAGATATACCAGATCCTAGCGATGTCAAGACAGGTGACAAATTAATGTCACTTTGGCAGAGGCTAGCCATTAAACTAAAGCCAGCATCCAGCAAAACTTACAAAGGCGAGATACCGTATGATATGTACTGCCCAAGTTTAAAACCCAAGGATATTGAATCAAGGGTTTGCAAATCCTGCCAAATCTACATGCCCTCACATGCAGCCATAATGCGTCATCGTAAAAATGGTGGCTGTTCAGGCACTTGTCAACAAAAACTGGTAATGGATGTTGAAGACGAAGCAGAAACGGAATGTCTGGAGACAACCGAAGAAAGCCACAGCAGTTCGTCTGTATCCCCAGCTGTCTACAGAAATATCTTTGACATTTTCAGATCACCATGGGAGGACGAGTAAACATTAGACTGAAATAATTTAGGCTACTAATTAAAAGACAGATGCCTATATTAGCTTTACTAATTTTGTTTTAAAAAATGGATTCTCTTTTTAAATTTGGACAATTTTTAATAAAGCTTAAACAATATTATGTATTACCAGCAACAAAATAATCTGCCTAATATTATAATTTTATGTTCTAAATTTCGTCTGAAAATAAGGGAGTTCTGTTTTCGGAGGGATGTCCCCGGGGGGGAGGTCTCCAGAAAAGGGACAAGAGGAGGGGGAGGTCAAAAAGTGCTTATTTTTGGGGACGTCCTTAATGGATGCTCCCTAATAGAACTCGAACTTTTATTTCTCCCCGAATTTCAAGAACAAACAGATTAGAAGTTCCCAAGCATAAAATAATAGATTTGAAGTTTCATTCCTAGAAGCAATAGAACTTAATCTTTTAATTCTCCCGGAATTACTACAGATTAGAAGTTCCAAAGAATAAAATAATAGATTTGAAGTTTCATTTACGGAAGTAATAGAATACGAACTTTCAATCTCTCCCCAATTTCAAGGTTCATACTTTTTGAAAATAAAAGTTGTAATTTTATTTTATTGTTATTATTACTTATTCAATTGTCACTATTTTTGCAACTTACACATAAGCACCCCAGCTGTCCAGAGACAGTATTTTTAAAGGTGACTCGGCTGTGCTCGACAGTATTTCTCTTTCACACACATAATCATACAATATATAACTACATAAATATACATCCTCAAACTTCCCAACAATCAATAATTGACTACAAGTGTATTGCTCTGAACTGTTACTATTGAACAATGAATAAATTGTTCGTTTTTGATAACTGTTTCTGCTATTATGAGAATTAAAATGAGCAACAGTTATGTCAGCAAAAATCATTTTGTGTAGAACTGTATGAGATCTGTATGCCGATACATTAGTTATGATGATTCACGAATAATTTATAACATTCAATTTCAACGAATGTTCCAAAGTAAATCAAGAATCTTTGATCGTAATTCATTTTATTGCTCTCAGACAGTCACAGTCGGTTATATCTTAATTAATTGCTCTTAGTTTTGTTTATCTATATATGTAAGAAAATGGCGTTGTTACTCTTTTTGATATTTGGGGCCCAAGCTTTTACTAGATTTCGCGGAATGGAAGGCATATTTGGTATTTTTATACAAAAGTTTATATTAAATATCCTACAAATAGAGAATCTTAAAATTTCATAATCTTCGTGTACAATAAGTTTGTATATATTGTGCATATCTTGTGCATATCTTGTGCATATCTTGTGCATATATTGTACATATATTGTGCATATATTGTGCATATATTGTGCATATATTGTACATATATTGTGCATATATTGTACATATATTGTGCATATATTGTACATATATTGTGCATATATTGTGCATATATTGTGCATATATTGATTATCATCATCATTATAAATTTACTTGAAGGATATTTGTAATAATATCGGAATACCTAGTGATTTGGGCGATATTCAATGGGCCAAAATCTTTGCAGTAGCTAAATAAATGAAAAATTAATAATTTTATAATTACATAACATTTTATAATCTTTTTCACCATTGATCATGCTTTCACTCTCTTTCATCTTTTTTTCTTTATTGACTATAAATTAATATTTAATCTTATATTTTACACAAATTTTCGTTCAAGCCTTTTACAAGTTTTTGTACATCTGAATTCTGAATTTTTGATTTATGTGTTAATTCTGATTTGCTTAGGAGTAGTTATCAACATTTCCAAAAAAGGTAGTATGAATATTTCGGGAAATATTCTGTAATGTGACGATCCTAATAACATATAAGTAGTGGAACATGAGTATTGTGCCCCAAACTAAATATATCTGGAAATCATGTTTCTAGGCGTTTTACCCCTCATGAATATAAATAAATGTTTTGGATGGGAGCTTAATTTTTTTTAATTTATTTGTTTGAATAAAATTGAGAGCAGCAAGTTTCAAGATAGTCATAGAGTTGTTGTGAAACCGTTTAATGTAATATGCACTATTCTATGGCCTATCGGAATTGTAACAGGCATCAATTCATTTACTAACTCAGCGGATATTCGAACAATACTGGAGTATAATATAAAAGGCCCTGTCAGCAAGCTGGGTTTCGAAGAAAAACTGGAAAGCGCCGGACACCTAAACAATGATTTGCAAGAGTAAAAACCAGTGCGCATTCATACAAGGCTTTGTTTATCTTGTTCTTTACGAACTGGATAATTCATACTGACTACAAAAGAATTTAATATTAAATTTATTTAAATATTAAGTTTTCTAAAAGATCTTAGAGAAGTTTTATCTTTTAGGAATTACAATATATTTTAAGATCCTTGTAATCAATCTTGCCCAGGATCATTTTTTTTTGCTCTTGTTATTGCAATGAAATGAATTAAGATTTCATTGAACAAAATTATTATAACTAATTAATTCTCACTATCAAAATTTTAAATATTAACTTTGATTACTATTCACTCTTTTGTTGATTATAAGTATGTTAAATTATGAAGCCACCAGTCCAGTTTGTACACCAAACACCACTGAGATACATTTTATATAGTGGTGGTTAGCGTGTACATCAAATGGTCTCATTAAATTGACTCACCAATTTAATAAATTTGATTTTCTAGAAATTAATTTTAGCAAATTTTGAAATGGCTTTCATGTAATTAAATTTTAAGACTTGAATTAGGTTCATATAGGTCATTATTATTCAAGTTTTTAAATATTACTTTTAGTCAACATTTGTGTTATAAATTAATTTTAATTAATTTTCAGGTTTTTTAGGAATTTTATGAAATTTATTTTATAATTATTTTGGAATTATTTTGATATAATGTAAGTCAGATATATTTTTAATTATAATTAAATCAATCGCCAAAAATATATTTTTCTAAAATATTTTTCAAACAAATATCAGAAATTCTAATGAATATTTAACTTAATTTTAACTCTAAAAAAATTCATACGATGATATTTCGTCATTTACATGACAATAGTTTCCTTAAAAATACATTTAAAAACATTTTCAGCGATCATTTTTATAAAAATTGTCTAAAATAAACATTATAGAAACGTATCTCAGCGTTGCATTTCTATATATTAAAAGTTTGCATGTGTTTTTAGTATGTGTTGTGTTTCTGTGCAATATTTAATTTTTCTACCACATTTTAGATTTCTATAGTGTAAGATGGATCTCATTGAATTATTAATGAGAACATCAGTGTGAAATCAATGTTTTTATAATGTAAATTTATTGATTTTTTTCTTTTATTATAGGAAACTTATCTCAGCGGTTTCTACTGTAGTTGCAATCCATAGAGTTTAATGACACCAGTATCGGACTGGCAAATTTAGAGCGGCCCAGGAAAACCAGGTGAACCGGCCTCAAAAAATAAAGATGCATAATTATTTATGTTTATTATGAACAAATATATAAAAGAAATTTCAACATAGTTATATGCAGGGTTATACAAAGGATTACAAAGGATTCTTAACCATTAAAGTATTTACTTTAACCGGAGCATTTTCTCTATTTTGTCGGCATGTAAATTGACTAAAATATCCTTCTCTATCGCCATAAGTATCAAAAACTGAAAATGATCTTGTGACAAAGAAGATCCCAGTCAAATTTTTATTTATTTTTCAGTTTAGAAAACTACATTTACAAGTTACTTGAGAAGATAATGTTAAAAATTAATTTATATGAAAAATAAATATTAATTAATGTTAATTATTAATCAAATTTCTTATATAAATTATATTTAGCAAAAAAATTAAAACAGCAATAAATACTAAATTTGTTTTTGGGACAGTTCACTAATTATTTCTGAATCAGATTCACTTATTTCACTGGTATTATATATATCTTGCATAGATTTTTAAGTGGTTCCATTTTGTTTATTAAATCATTTAATTCTTCCCTTAAATTTTACGGTGACGCTTCAACAGTAATTAACTGAAAATCAGAAAAAATAAAAGATAATTTGAAATTCACCGGCTCCGCAGCCTCAAATTCGACTGGTCCGACGGGAAATGTCTCGGCGTACTGCCGGCCCAGCCCGCCACTGATGACACGTAATAATAATGTGGATTATTATTTATAGAAATGAGACTCATCAAGTTTCATAGAAAATGAATCGTTTAATCATGGTTCTCTTTTCAAGGAATGTGTTCAAGGAAACAGTTTTCAATAAAAATGGTTCACAACTTCCTGGCAATACCACTAAGTATTAGCATTACATAATTATTATTTCTACTTATTTAGTTATACAAACGAGTAAAAAGTTATCTTAATTATAATAATCTATTATGAAAATCTCAAGATAATCCCAAATATTTTATGTATAATTTGCAAATGGACATTATACCAACCCCAAATAAGGAAACATATAATCAGTATTCAGCATCTGCCATCTTCCTGACGTAAGGACTGACTCATTTAATATTCCAAAATAAAATTTGTCTACAAATTATTTAACTTTTGTATAAATGTTAAGAAAAACAATCCAACCTTTAATTATTTCTGTGGATAATGACAAAACTGATTCGTCATTTATACATTCCATTCCAGTTTTAATCACTCATTGAATATTATTGTAATAAATATCAAATTTAAATTGTTAAAATATTGATTTTACAAATATATTTATTAAAAGAAATAATATAAACATTACAAGCTTTGTGATACCCAGTGCAAATCCCAATAGTAGACTAGTTTCGAGCTTTTGGCTCAAATGTTAGACATCCGTAAAAAACAATTTTACACCATTACAAGTTAAAAAATGCTAAAGGTTTACGGATGCACCTGTAAACAGTTTCTGTGTATGACGGTGTCTCCAGAGGCGAATATGATTTTTCATACGCCATGTTTACAAGTTTGCAGATATTTTTTCTGTGATTTTTGCTAATTTGCAAGTAATGTGATTTCCAGTGTACCAGGGAAAGTATGCAATAGAGTTGAATCAGCAATATTGTATACTTACCTGGCGTCTCCTGCATAGTACTGATGAGAGCCAAAAGCTCGAAACTAGTCTACTATTGGGATTTGCATTGGGTATCACAAAGCTTGTAATGTTTATATTATTCAATTGTTAGACATCCGTAAAAAATATTTTACACCATTACAAGTTAAAAGAGATACGTTTAAATGATGTAGCTTCACTTTTAAAATTTGAGATGCGTCTCAAACCTTTCAAAGGCTGTACAAATTCTAAACAATAAATAAATTAGAACTTATGTTTTTCTATATATTTTAATACTAAAGTTAATAATTATAGGTTTTATTTAGGTTCACCATTTTTTCTATGGTGTAATCCGGGAAACAAATCAAATACAATATAAACTTTATCTAAAGCACCAATAAGTTGACGTGGTTAATTTTAAGTTAAAACAAATAACTTATTCGAATTTCACGAGTTTAGGAATAACTATAATCACTATTGTCACAAGTTTGCAACAAATTTCATTCCAAGCAATATCGCACGTATGCCGCCATTGTAAAGCTCCGAAAATAATGCGATGATTGGCGATTCCTTATAAAAATATTTAAGTTTAAGATTTATTGATTAATACATGAACAGTCTTCATCACCTCAAGTTGCTTTCATTATATTTTCTACAAGATGATCAGTACAATCCAGAAAAGTATTACATTCATGTTGTTCAATATCTTCATGTTTAGGTTCATTTAAAGTTTCATCAACATCTGACAAAATTTCTTCAAAAACTTAAGAATCTTCATTTATTCCTGAATCACTAGAAAATTTCCATTCTTGATCCAATACTTCTGAAACTGTCATTATTTCTTTAATTTTTAAACATGTTATTTCCCCTAATATTTCGAATAAAAAGTTGATTAAAATTTCAGAATAAAAATTTACAGATAATTAAATACTTGACATTATCATATTTAAATTTTAATATGAATTCGTTTATAACATGTCTTTGTTAAAGTTTGCATTTATGTAGCAATTAATTTGCATTCATGTTGCTATGTCTTTGTGGTATTATGTGTGAGTGGTCATATAATACTTTTAACGTATTCAAAATTACTCCTATACTTCATTTAACACTTTATCTTCATTCTTTATTACATTGGAATCAAAAATTTGAAATTAATTTTTGCCCCCCGTATACTATAGTTCAACCAAAATTTTATTTACAAAAAATATCAAAAAATAAACATTTCAAAAATTGCAATTAAAAATCAAAATAATAAAATTTATTCCATGAAAAGAATTGTCTATATTATGCAATCATGTTACTTCAAATTATATTCCACAAATCAACGCAGGACATCTACAAAATTGGTATCTAGCTTATAATAAACATAAGGATAATATTCTCCGGCTGCCAGTAAATTGAGGCCAGGAAACTCCTCGCTCTACAAACGTTTTGTTATCATTCAAAAAAGATGTATAATTACTTCATTTGTTTGAATCATAGCAGTATTTTCCAAGTAATTAAACGCTTGTCCCAATACTTCACGAATCTTCTTATGGTTTTTCTTTGATGGTTGGATTATTATAGATTGAAAATTTACCGGAAGTCCGTATCTATAAGATACTAGTCAAATAGTCTTAAAAAATTATATTTTTGCTACTATAAACTTTTCTGACACATTTAAATGAACATGGGAATAATCAGTATGGAATGACAAATTAATTGGGGCTGTCCAGAGTTTTAAAGTATTAAATGGAACATTAGAGATGTGGATTAAAAACGGTGATCGGAATATGATAGAAAATCATGATATAATAACATAAAATCCCGAATTCAATAGATCCAAAAGCATATGCAAGTATTCAATTTAATTCCACGACAAATAGAAAACAAATGTCATTTTGTTTCATAAAACTTTGTAAATATTTTCCTGGTAGTTATTTTTTACATTTCTAAAACTAAACGGTTTGAATATTAACTCTTTCAATTATAGTAAATAATAATTTATATTGATTTATATTAATTAATTAATACTTTCTGTATCCTAAACCTAAGGATAGTCTTATTTATGACTATTAAAAAATAAAATTAAAAATATTCGTGTAACTTAACAAATATTATATCTTCGTTTTTAGGGTAATGCAATCAGGAGCTAATTCTCATTTCTTATTTGAGTAATTCTCCAACTTTGTTAAACTATGAAAAGAATAACAACAATACGGATTTAAAACAGTAAAATTATCATTACAAACTATGAACATGGATTACATAGTGGAAATGGGATTACATTCGACAGAAACCGATAGAATATAGAAGACACTATTTAAACCAGCACTGCTAAATTTGTGAATATAATAAAACTGTGATCCGGGGTTTTTATTA